>PVKN010008277.1:0-25372 GCA_004027915.1 Capromys pilorides
TGGGGACTGCAGTTCGATCCCCGGCACCACATGCTGCGCCAGCGCCACCACCAGGGCAGGCTGAGCCAGCCACAAAATGAATAAATAAAGAAACAAACAAACACAACAAGCAAACAAATAAATAAATATATAAAATTTAAAAAAAAAAAGATAGGTCAAGCAGACAAAAATTAGTAAAAAGGTAGCAGAACTGAACCAAACCATTGAATAAATGGACTTAATGGACATATACAGAGTGTTCCACCCAACAATATCTGAATACATTCTTTTCAGCTTCACATGGGATGTTTCCTAAAATAGGCCACATACTAATTCATAGATCATGCTTAAGTATGTGCAAGATAACAGAAATTATCCCATACATATTATCTGACCACAGTGCAATGAAACTGAAAGTAAATGACAAAAGAAACCACAAAAACCCCATTAAAATATGGAAATTAAATAACACCCTCCTCAGCAACAAATGGGTTACAGACAAAATTAAACAAGAAATTAAACAATATCTACAATCCAATGAAAATTCAAACACAACTTACCAGAATTTGTGGGACACAATGAAAGCAGTTTTCAGATTGAAATTTATAGCAGTAAACTCACATATTGGGAAAACAAGAGTGAGAATAAATATCCTAATGCTGCACCTTAAGTTTCTAGAAAAAGAAGAGCAAACCAAGGCCAAAGCCCAAAGATGGGAGGAAATTCTAAAGATTAGAGAATAAATCAATGCAGTTGAGGCAAAGAAAACATTGCAAAGAATTAATGAATCCAAAAGCCGATTCTCTTTTAGCTAGGTGTGGTGGTGCATGCCTATAATCCCAGCACTTGGGAGGCTGAGGCAGGAGGCTTGGTGTGAGTTCAAGATCAGCCTGGACTACAAAAGTGAACCCAAGGCCAGCCTGAACTGCATAGTGAGACTCTGTCTCAAAAAATGAATAAATAAATAAAGACAAAAAATTAAAAAATAAACAAAAGCTGATCTCTAAAAGAGTAAATAAAATTGATAGACCCTTAGCCAACCTCCTCAAAAAGAGGAAAGAAAAATCTCAAATTCAAGCAATAAGGAGTGAAAAGAGAGAAATTACTAGAGATAGCATGACCAGAAGATCATCGATAACTATTTTGAAAAATCTCTACTCACACAGGGTCAAAGACACAGAAGAAATGGGCAGATTCCTAGGTAGGTATAAATTGCCAAAAATGAGTGAAGAAGATATAAAAACTCTGAATAACCCAATAACAGCCAATGAAATTGAAAATGTATTTTAAAAAACTTAGGAACAAAGTAACACCCAGATCCTGATGAATTCACAGCTGAATTCATAAGAAATTTAGAGAAAATTTAATCCTAATACTCCTCAGACTCTTCAATGAAATTAGAAAGGAAACAATACTCCCAAAATCATTCAAGGCAAGTGTTATACCGAAACTGAAACCAGAGAAAGATTCAGCCAAAAAAGAGAATTATAGGTCAATCTCCCTCATGAATATAGGTACAAAAATCCTCAATAAAATACTAGCAAATAGAACACAGCAAATAATCAAGATTATACACCATAACCATGTAGGATTCATCCCAGGGCTGCCAGTATGGTTCAACACATGCAAATCCATAAATGTAATATAGTATATCGATTGAGCCAAAACCAAAAAAGCATATGATCATCACAATAGATGCAGAAAAGGTTTTTGACAAAGTTCAAAACTCATTCATGACCAAAGCTCTATAGAAAATTGGAATAGATGACTTATACCTCAACTTGATAAAGCCATTTATGACAAAGCAACAGCTAACATAATTCTAAATGGAAAAAAAGCTTTTACTCTCAAATCAAGTACAAGACACTATAGTTCTGGTATCATTCACTAGAGCCATTAGACAAGAGAGAGAAATAAAAAGAATAAGAGTAAAGAAAAAGATAAACTACCATTATTTGCAAATGACGTGATACGCCACTTGGAAGACTCAAAAAATTCCACAAAGAAGCTCCTAGAATGAATAAACAAATTCAGTAGCATAGCAGGATACAAAAATCAATACCCAAAAATCAAATGGCATTCCTCTACACAGATATCAAATGCACTTAAAGAGAAATTAGAGAAACAATACCCTTTGCAATAGCATCCAAAGAAATGAAATACTTAGGAATTAATCTAACAAAGGTAGTAAAAGATCTATAAAATGAAAATTACAACCCTCTTTTAAAAAAAGAGAGATTGAAGAGTATTTCAGAAGATGGAAAGATTTTCCTTGCTCCTGGATAGGAAACACCAACATTGTGAAAATGGCCACACTTCCAAAATTGTTATACAGATTTAATGCAATCCTTAACAAAATATTATCCACGTACATCCCAGGTTTAGAAAAAACATTATTAAAATTTATTTGGAACCAGAAAAGACCTAGATAGAAAAGGTAATCTTGGGCAACAAAGACAAGACAGGAGGCATTACAATCCCTGACTAAAATTATATTACAAAGCTACTGTGATAAAATCAGTACAGTACTGGCAAGAAAACAGACCTCAGGATCTGTTTTGCTGTCAGATGCAAAAACAACTACAAACACACTTAGCCATCTTATCTTTGATAAAGGGGCTAAACATGTTCATTGGAAGAAAAATAGCCTTTTTAACAAATGATACTAGAAAAACTGGCTCTCCACATGCCAAAAAATAAAACTAGACCCACATCTATTGCCATACACTAAACTAAAGTCAAAATGGATTAAAGATCTAAACATTAAAACAGAAACACTAAATTCCCTGGAAGAGAAAGTAGGTGCAAATCTTGAAGACATAGGAGTAGGCAGACAGTTCATGAACAAAAACCAAACTGCACGTTAAATATTGCAAAGAATCAACAACTGGGATCTAATCTTATTGAGAAGTTTCTACAGGTCAAAAAAAAAATCACCAACAGAGTAAAAAGACAACCCATAAGTTGGGAAAAATTATAACCAACAATCACTCAGACAAAAGACTTCCATCTAAATTACATAAAGATTTTTAAAAATTCAGCCCGCAAAATTTAAAGATACAATCCAAAAATGACCATGTGATGGGGCCAGCAAGATGGCTCAGTGATCTAAAGCACCTGCTTAGGCAACTGCAGGGACCTCGGTCAATCCCTGGCACCACATGCTGCGCCAGCCCCACCTCCAGGGCAGGCTGAGCAGGCCATAATATTAAAAAACAACTATTTTTTTAAAAATGGGCATGTGAGATGAATACACACTTCTCAGAGGAAGAAATACAAGTGGCAAATAAATACATAAAAAATGTTTCACAGCACTGGCCATTTAAGAAATGCAAATTAAAACAACATTGAGATGCCAGAAAGAATGGCTATCATAAAGAAATCAACTAGGGCCGGCGAGATGGTTTAGTGGTCTAAAGCGCCTGCTTAGGAAAGCTCAGGCAACTGCAGGAACTGTGGTTCAATCCCCGGCACCACATGCTGCACCAGCCCCACCACCAGGGCAGGCTGAGCCAGCCATAAAATAAGTAAATAAAGAAACAAACAAGCAAACAAATAAATAAAATAAAAATTAAAAATAAAAATAAAAATAAAAAAGAAATCAACTAATAACAAATGCTGGAGAGAACTGAAAACATCATACCATAGTGATATATGTGCACTCATGTTTACAACAACACAATGTGTTATAACCAAATCTTTGAAACAACCAAACTGCCCATCACTTAAGGAATGGATGAAAGAGATGCAGTATTTTTTGTAATGAAGTACTACTCAGCCATAAAGACAAACTCAAAGCCTTTATAGGTAGGTGGATGCAACTAGAGGCTATATTCGTACGTGAAGTAAATCAGAACCACATGTGTAAATATTGTATTGTCTCCCTAATATAAAATCTAAAAGAACAATTAAAACCTAAAATGTATAATAGATATAGTAAAAGAGAGAAAGGCAAATTTCAGAAAAGGAGAGAAGACCCTCTAGGGATTCTCTAGAATGACAGCATGACAGTGACATAGAAAAAAAGACCAACACCACGGAGCCCACAGCAATGAGTGGCTGAAGTTAGAAGAAAAATAGTTCAGTGACCAGAGGTGTGGCTGGAAAGACCTACCACAGTCATCAAGAAAGCTACAGTGAGGCCCAAGCACCTTTCTTCACTCTGCTGAGTGTGTTAGCCAAGTGAGGCCACTGCTTGGCCACTATAACAAAGTATCTTTTTTACTTATTAATATATAAATCTTGTAATTTAATAGCCTTCCCAGGTAGCATTACAAATTCACCTACATAGCCCACACACAAAAATCTGTTAAAGACTGAACAAGAGAAGGCTAACTGGAGTTTCTCTCAGGGTAAATACTTTATATGTAGCACCTTGTCAAGTCCCCTTGCTCTTCTGCCCTAGGGCTGAGCCCCACAACCTGGGCTACCAGGCACTGCTGAGGACAACCCCACAATCACTGTGTCAGTAAGAACTCCAGGACTCAGCCCAGCTGTTCTTCGGGTATCACCTTGCATCTTAACCATATATGGTTTGGGTATTTTTTCCCCTAATCCTCTTCCCTCAGCACCCTTTACATAAACTTACTCTCCCCAGGACTTCTTAATCCCAAATCAGAGAATTGAGGCTGGCAGGCCCTGATCTATTAGGCTGCTCTGCCCCACCAACTGCCGCCTTCCTGTGAAGGACCCTTCTAAATACCAGCTCCTTCCCACCTTGACCAGACCTTATTCATCAGTTATCTTCACACCTGGCCCAGTCGCTATAATTTCCAACCTCTCCCTTCACCGTTTCATTCTTTGTTCCTTGGCAAGGGAACCCCTAAGCTATGGGCACTATGGCTGCCCCTCCTGAGAGAAGTGAGGTTGTGTGAGCAGATACCACAGTGAGAAATGGGACAGACCTGGGAGTAAAGCTGGGAGGAACAGGGGCTGACTTCTGAGCTGGGTCTTGGGCTGACCCAGGGAAAGCTAGGAACTGGAGCTTGGCAAACTGAGCATGGATTTAGAAAACTTTAGATATTCAATTCCTGAAGATTCTGCTTCCAGAAATAGCAGAGAAGCCCTGTGAGCCTCAGCTGGGAGGGCTGGGAGATGCAGAGCCCAGGAGTAGAGGAGGGGAACATCAGGGCCAGCAAAGCCCGAGAAGCTCTCTCTCCCTGTGCAGTCCTTCTCCCTGGCCCTCTGCACTCAGGAAGCCCCTCCACACAGGCCCACGTCCTTCTCACCCACCCAGTGCATTGGCTTTCAGCTGATCTCAAAAACCTAGCTGTGGCTGGAAGCACACCCCCTGGGATTCTGAAACAAACCCGGTGTATACTCCAAGAGAAAATGGAGTTGCCCTTAGTGACTTACACTTACCTCCTCCATTAGCTGTGCCAAACTACTAGAACCACTCCTACCCCTACACCCACTCCCACCAGACAACGAGCCTCCTTTCTTTGAAATAGGAAATGCCTTTTGGCCAGGCCTAAAATGTCATTTGAACCCCTGGAGGAGCACCACCCGGGAATAGCTCTGGTGCCTTTCTCTGCCCCTCCTCTGAGCAGAGGAAGCTATAGAGTAGAATTAGGAATCAAGGGACGGGCCAGGGGAATAGGCCTTCTTAATGCTTCTCTGTAGTTACAGCTTGGCAGGACTGGGCTGCCTTTGCTGTGGAAAAACCAACGCCTTTAGTATAGAGTAGATTAAGTGACCTCAGTGGGGAAGACAACAAATGGCATGGACCCAGTGTGACTACTGTTGGGTGAAAGAAGCAAGATTTGCAGAGGGACCATCCCTGCCCTTTGCCTTAGTGACCTTGAGCATTTATAACATATATTAGCAGCTGGTTGGAATTTCTCTCATCTGGCAATTTAAATGTCCGTAGGTGCCACTCATTTGCCAAAACTACAGTGCTGACTGGAGAAAGCACTGCCCACTTCCCTCCAACTAGTGTGAGGCAGAAAGGGGTATTCCGTGGAATTTCAGGCTTCTCTTTGGCCCTCACATCCCCTAGTCCTGTTCTTCCTTCCTCTTGTTCCACCAGATCATCGCCCAAAGAATCCAAATTCCCTGCTACAAGATGAAGACCTCAGAACCTACCCTAACAATGGCAGACTTTCTTCTGAGAAGACAAGACAGAATTTAAGTGCTAGAAAGCTTCCTTTCCGTCCTTCCAGTCCCACTACAATGACAGCTGCCAAATGTGAAAAGGACACACCTTGTTTGTGGGGTCTGAACTGTTCCCGGTTTCTAAAAGGACCAAAGAGCCACTGTGTGTGGAAAAAGCCCTTGAGACTGGATCTCGATGAGCATAGTCCTGCCACCCTGGGGCATGTCCACGGGAAACAGCACAGGGCTTAGGGAATCAACAGTCCTCTCGTATCTATTCCTGCCTCTAACATCAGCAGGACTGGCCCTGAGGTAGGAAATCTGGATTTCAAGAACATAGCTCAAAACCCCTGTCTTGCTCTAGACCATTACAGACTAACGAAGAATTCGATCTGCAGACCAGAGGTTCCATTTTCTGATCACAGAGACCCTACGGAGCTGCTTGAGTCTCTGTAGAAAATATATTAAAGACCCAGTCTCCTTTTACAACATCTCTCCTCTCATCAAAAGGCAGAGTCTATGTCTCCACCTTGTTGAGTCTCACGATCAACTTTGATTAATAGAATGTGAAGGAAATGTTCATATAAGCGCCTACCCTTCTGTGGCCTGAGACTTAGGAGGTCCTACAGATTCCACCTTAACTTGCATGCCCTCCCATCAGCGTAGCTCACTGCTGCATATGCAGCCACCCAGAGAACCTACTGTAGCAAACAAAAACACCAAAGTGATGCCCAGGATTTGGGGCAGATTTATGTTACATCAACAGGCACTGATTGGACTTATTCCCAAAATAACAGGACCCAATGGCTGAAGTCTAGGGCTTTTATATGATGCATAAGCAGGAGGTACAAAGGCAAGATCGAACAGCCTGGCAGTTCTTTGATTAGCTAGCAGGGTAAGAATATTGATTACAGACCCAGATTAATGATCACTGGTTACAAGATTAGGTTAATGGCCATGAAGCTTGGTACAATCTGACACCCTGCATGTTCATTTATATTCTCATGGTTACAGGGGTTAAGAAAATAGTTATAGAGCTATGAGCCAATTACAGAGCTAGACAGTTTCAAAAAAGAACAAAGTTTTCAAAAGAACAATTTCTCCTATACAGTAATCCCCTGACAAACCAACATATCCAACAAAAAGACAGAACACACTACCAGATGTGCATGACATCATCTTGACCCTTCCAGATGTTCCAACCCTCTGACTGTTCACAGTGGGACAAGATCACAGAAGAACTGCATGACAACTCATAAAATCCTAAAAATGACAAATTGCTGTTGTCTTAAGATGCTCAGTCTTGGATGGTTTATTGTGTAGCAGTAAAGGTGAAATGATCTCCTATGCTGTCACCTGGAGCCAACACATTAAGCTCACCCACCCATCTCTGGGCTCTTTCCTTGCTCCAACAAATCCCCAGTAAACCCACTTCCCAGATCTAGACTATCTCCATTGAGTCTAGCATGCATGCTCTCTCCATTCCGGTGACCTTGCCTTGATTTCATGGACCCCGTCTATAAATCCCAGAACCAGACCCACTAACTCCTCCCTTGACAAGCCTACTGCCACTCACTAGTCACCAGGCAGGGCAAGAGCACCTATCCCAGACTCCCACTATGAGCTTTGCCTGCTTCCTACCCTGAGAAATCCACCTAGTAGGCGACTTCTGCTAGCATTTATGTATCAACCCAAGGGTTGGCCCAGTGTCTCCCCACACCTCACCAGGCCCTATTCAGGCCACATTCCCAACTTCAGTCAGTTCAATTCTGCTGTCCGGTTGGTTTTTGGATAGATTCCACAGATAAAATAATTGTAATTTAATTATACATGAATTGTCTTCACAGATAAAACTTTCTGAAAGGTAGGAAAGGGGCCTTTTTTATCTTTGAATCTCCACCTTTCTTAGTGCCTGGGAGAATGAATGTAGGAAAGGAACATTTCAGTAGAACAACAGCCTTCTATTATCTCTACCCACTTACATCTACATAATTTTGAATTATGATAGATTAGAATTAAAATCCTTCTACCTAATCCTGATCTTGCAATGTCCAAAGTCACATAGGCAAAGCTGAATGCAAAGTAACCTGGCCAAAGTACAAAATATTGGCGTTATTTCTCTAGGTATACCTATGGTGAAGCTCAGGATGGGGAAGAACTGAGATAGGGAGATTTGGAGATTGCAAAGCTTGCCCCAGAGAATCTGTCTCATAGAAAAAGGTCAGTGAAATTGTCCTTTTCTTTCTTTCAGTGCTGGAAATTGAACCCAGGGCCTCATGCGTGCTACTTAAGCTCTCTAGGACTGAGTTACACCCCAGCCAGTGAAATTGCCTTTGTTTCATCTAAATAGCAACCCAGTAAAAGGTAACTTTCACAAAATGTAGTTTAATTAAATTTTTAATGACCTTTCTAAGACATGTTCAAACAGCCTGATTTGCCTTCTCTCTTGGCAAAGATATTATATACGAAAATAATTTTGTAATGCTCTACCAAATAGTTAGCTAATTAACTTTTCTTTCATGTCTTAAGCAAAACTAGAGTTCAGACACAATGTGCAATAGTTTATATAATTGTCTTTGATGTCATAGAAATCTTGGGTTCAAATCAAATCTAGGCTCTACCTTAGCTGGTCATGTGACCCTAAGCTACTTAGCTTCTGTGAGCTCTAATTTCTTCATCTGTGAAATGACCTCAGGTGACATTAAGCATCAGAGAGAATATATGTGTGTTTGATGCATCTAAAAATATAGAAATATAGAAAGGAAAAAGCAACAATGGTCAAACTGCTACATAAGGTACATATAATATATATATATATATTATATATATACATATATATAATATATTATATATAATTTTGACTTGTTTTTATTTATAGAGCTGTGATTATCCCAAATATATTAAAAAAAAAACAGTCTCTTTTGTTTACTATTATTATACCTTGCACTATGCATTTATGTGTGTGTGTGTGTGTGTGTGTGTGTGTGTGTGTGTGTAGCTGGGGATTGAACCCAGGGCCTTCTCACTGAGCTATATCCCCAGACCTTTTTATGTTTTGTTTTGAGACAGGGTCTTGGTAATTTACTAAGAGGCCTGGACTAGGCTCCAACTTTTGATTCTTTGCCCTCAGCCTTTCAGAGTGCAGGAATCAAGGCATGCACCATCACAACCAACCCTTATTTTAAATTTATAAGAGTATCACTTTAACAGTATGCAATATGTCTAGAATGGACATACTTTATTTATCTTTGAGTATAAGATAATTTATATATGATACTTGTATGGTACATATCTTTATGCAAAAAGTTTAGCTTTAAGGATGTGGGTGTCACTTAGTGGTAGAGCTTTTGAGGCCCTGGGTGTTATCAACAGCATCAAGAAACCTTTAGGTCTCCAGAATTTGGGAGTCATGTTTTGGGATCAAAGAAGATGGAAAAGGGAACATTTGGGGGGAAACCTGTGCTATTCTTATGTTAACGAATGTCATAATATAACGTAACTCCTATGATTTAAGATACCCACACCCTTATGGTAGGCAGAGTCCAGTATTCCCTGCCCAGGGCTTTCTGAAGGTGCTGCAGGCCACTGACTCTGGAAGGAGTAGACCTTGATGACCGATAGTGCATCCTTCTCCACAGATGAGCAAGTCAGTTAGATCCTGAATCAGCCCATGCTTGGCTTGTTAGAAACCAATCATAGGTTCATCTCCCTAAACACTAAACTAGGAGCTGGGCATGATGGCACACACCTATAATCCCAGCACTCAGAAAGCTGAGGCAGGAGGATCACTGTGAGTTCAAAGCCAACCTAGGCTACATAGCAAAATCCTAACTCAAAAACAAACAGAAAAATTAGGATGTCCAGAGCCCATAAGAAATAAATAGTGAGCACTCAAGGAGAACAGATACTAAATCCAAGTTCAGATGGTCATCCTAGGATACGCCTAAGATTCACAAGCAGAGCTAGGGATATAGCTCAGTGGTAAAGTGCTTGCCTAGCATGTGCAAGGCACTGGATTCAATCCACAGTTCTTAGAAAGAAAAGATTTGAACAAAACATGTTAACCAGAAGGAAAGGAGAAAAGGAGAGGAGAGATAAAACATAAAAGGAGAGAGGAAGCAAGAGAGGTCTTGTTTCTGTTGGCTTTCCAGCTTTCACTCCGACCCTGCTCTGTTTTATTCCTAGTGTGCTGGGAGACACCCCTGCTTCCCTTGGCCAAGTAAATCCCACTTGACATTTGATCTAGTTTAAGTAGGTGTCTATCCTTTTCAGTCAAAAGATCTGTGATGCCTATGATAAAACACTTGGGAGGCTGAGGCGGAAGAAGGATCACTGTGAGTTTGAGGCTAACCTGTGCTACATAGTGAGACAGACAGAGAGAGAGAGAGAGAGAGAGAGAGAGAGAGAGAGAGAGAATCTCTAAATAAATAAGTAGAATCTCTATATTTTTCAAAATGAAATACATTAGAATTAAAAAGAGTCATGATGCAATGAATACTCCCTTCCCCCAGGAGCAGCCCGTAGCCCACCCCCTCACGATGAGGCTCACTTCTTACCCTGACAGGTTCACAGCTAAGCATTTAACCTAAAATGGTACAACCAAAGCAATCCTCATGAGTATGCTTTTAACAGTGACAGGAGGAAGAAGAGAACTTTTTTCAGCATTATCAAAGGAGTATATGTCTCTTGAAGAAAAAATGTAAATGTATGAAAGGATGAAGAAATAAATAAAAATAGCCTTCCTGGAAAGCAGGAAAATGCCAAAGAAAAATCAATTAGCTACCACTTTTCATTTATTAGACTGTCAACTTTTTTCTTCATAAAGAAATTGTTAGGCTGGGGAGAGAGCTCAGTAGAATAAGTGCCTACCTGGTAAGTGCAGGATCCTGAGTTCAAATCCCAGTATCACAAAAAAAAAAAAGAAAGAAATGTTAATAGTCACAGGAAATAGATACATTGATAATGCAATTGGGATAATCAATTATTACAGGCCCTACAAAAGGCAAGTTGATGCTACTATCAAAAATTTAAGTCTTAGAGGGCCGGCCAGATAGCTCAGCAAACTAAAGCACTTGCTCAGGCAGGTGCAGTGACTGGGGTTTGATCCCTGGTGTGCCATGCCAGCCCTGCCCCAGGGTGTGCTGAGCCAGTGAATGAGACTGGGTATGGTGGCATGCGCCTGAAATACCAGCACTTGGGAGACTGAAAGCAAGAGGATCGCTACAAGTCCAATCTGTGTAGCGAGACCCTGTAGACCCTGTACTAAATGCAAAGAAAGAAAGAAAGAAAATTTAAGTCTTAGGACCCAGTGGTTCCTCTATATCTGCTTTATTTTGTTTTGCTTTCTTTGTTGAGGTTTTTGTGCCCCTGTTTCTTGGTGCCCTTACCCCGCACAAGATCTGCCTCCTAACTAATCCTACATGGCTCTTTCTCCACCCCCAACAAAACTGTTTACAAAGACAACCGAGCTTGCTGCTCACCCCACCCCACCCCACATCTACTCCTCCTGTCTCACTCTTACCATTGTGCCCAGGGAAAGCCACAGAACAATGAATTCTTAGTAGATGACGGTGCTGCCCTGTCTCCCCATTCTGAGCCCGTCCCAGTTATGTGTGGCATCCAGAGTCAGCATTTTGTATGCTTCTGTGACATTTGAGAACTCACATCCCACTTCTTCCAGCACTGGAGAAGAGGAAGAAGGACAGAGGGCTGCTCTTGTCACCACCAATGAACTCATCCTCCTCTGAGAAGCAATTAAAAAAAAAAACACAAATTTCACCCTATGAATCAGGAAGATTAAACTCCTGATAAAGCACACATTCCCCAGCTGCTTGATCTAGCAGCTGACCTCTCCCACAAAATGAAAAGTAGATTGGAGCCCACTCCTTAGAATGAAATAACTGATTAAACAAGAAAGATATTCTTGAGCTGGCGAGATAGCTCAGCAGACTAAGAGCCTGCTTAGGCAAGTGCAGGGATCGGGGTTCGATCCCTGTGGCACTACATGCCCCACCAGCCCCACCACCACGCTTGCTGAGCCAACCACCAAGACCAGATGTGGTGGTGCATGTCTGTAATTGCAGCACTGGGGAGGCTGAGACAGGAGATTCACTATGAGTTCAAGCTGCCTAATGAGAACCTGCCCCAAATACTAAAAAAGAAGACATTTCTAATGAAATAAGTCTTTCATGTCAACCACCTAGAGGTTTGGATTTCTGTATCCCTCCCAGAGTTACATTTTCTCATCAGCCTTCTTGGGTCTGAAGTTTCACAATTCTGAAAGCTTCTTCAACTCCAACGCTTGGTGCAATGGAGCCCTGAGTATGTCTTTTAGCCACTCCGAGGCTCACTTTCTTAATATGTAAGCTGGAATTCTAATTCCTATCTTCTGTGTTATTGAGAAGCTTCACTTTGCATCCTAGTATGAATGCCCCTCAATATTACACAGTCTCTCAAAGTAGTGGCTGCCCACCTGGCAGATAAATAGTGCTAGGGGATTCACTTGGATCCATTGTTTGTTTGTTTGCTTGCTTGCTTGTTTCTGCGATACTGGGGATTGAACTCAGGACCTTATGTTTGCCAGGCAAATACTTACGCCACAAAGCTATATCCCCAGCTCCCAGATCCCCTCTATGGCTGGGCTATTTTGGGGAGAGCAAGGAAAGATGTGATATAAGGTAACAACACAGATTATAAGGGATTAGGTAGCCCAGTTTTAATCCTTCTCTCCACCACTTGAGAACATTTTTCAAGTTCTCCAAATTTCAGTGCTTTCCAATTGAAAGTAGAGAACTGGGAGTACTGATGTGGTGAAGGACTCTCCTGGGGAACACAGAGTGTGGTGCTTGTAACTCAGCACAGAGCTTCTGACGAAACTCTGATTTTGATAAGATGTTGACTATTTTTATGCAGCTGGTTACTCTACTAGCGCTGTGGGAGTACACAGCCTGAAAACAAATTCACTGGAGCTGTGCACAATCAGATCCAGGAGAAGAATCCAGTTGGGGAAGACCGTTAAAGCTGGTATAGCAGACAGTGGATTAATCAGGTATCCTTAAATTACAGGAAACAGACATTCAACTCAGTTTTCACTGATTTTAGTGAGAAGCAAGATTTATTCGCTCTGTGGCAGGGTTGAAGATGGCTTGGAACATGGTCGGTTCCAGAGATTCTCTGTTCTTATGGCTCTCTAACCCCTTCTCTCAGTCTATTTCTCTCTGTGGGTCAGCGCAGTCTTACTTTCTGCAGATGGCTTCTTCTGTGCAGCCAGAGAATAGCAAGAGCTTCTCTCTCACAGTATCTACATGTGGAAGCCAAAGCCAGATTCTAGTTAGACATGCTTGAATCACAGGCCCATCGCGGGACCAATCATTGTAGCCAAATCGTTAGAGTATCCTAATTGGCCACACCTAAGCTGTTCCATTACCTTGACTAAAGTGCTTTTTCTGCCTATGGGAGAATGAGAGTCAATCAGTTTCACACAAGAGAAGGGATGGTGACTTGCATTTACCAAAGAAGGAAGGGTGGATGTTAAGAACATCATCAAATGCCTCACTTAGACAATATACAAGGACATCATATAACCTCTCTTTTTCCCCATGTTCTAAGTTCAGCCTTATTAATGAATAAATTTCTAATCCTTGGAACACTAATTGCTCCAAATTTAACTAATTAAGATGTGTTGATATGTAATATTCCCAGGAACAATATCTTCAAGTGAAGAATTAAACAGTGGATTATATATTATTAAATACCAGTTAGCTTTTAACTCTGTCAGGTTAATAGCAAGCAATTAATAGTCATTCTTTTTTATATTCTTCAAATTCTTCTGTGAAGTCTGCTTAGCTATGCTGTTTTCTACAACGGGGAAGGAATGAAAATCTCCATCGCCCTTCTACCTCCGTACATGTTTGTGATATAGACTGAGGCTACTGATGCAAAGTCTTTGAGGTCGCTGATCATTTGTTCATCGAGATGCGCCTCTCTGCCAGAGGATTAAAGAAGACAAGCATGGGGGAGGCCTAGGGTGCAGATGTTCATTCTGGGCTCCTCAATATTTTTCGTCTGGATCTTTTCAGAGTAAGACACTCCCACCAAGGCTCCCCAAAAGTGCTACCACTGGTAGTGCTGTGAGCCTGTCCTTGTTGCTGGCTACAATTGGTTCGCTGTATTTCTGTAGCTTCCATGTGTTTCATCTCGCTCTGATCTCTCTCTGTGGATGGCAGCATTGTCAACATTGGCAGGGTTCTAGAATGCCTTCCCCTCATGAGAGTACTGGATGAGCCACCTGCCACAAAGCATAGATAATTGTGCTTGTTAGCGTTCTCTCATCACAGAACACCTGAGAAAATTGATTTAAAGGAGGAAGACTTGCTTTGGCTCATGGTTTCATTCCAGCCCTTTGGCTCTGCTATTTCTGGGTCTGTGGTGAAGCAAAACATCATAATGGCAGCATGAAGTGGACTGAAACTGCTCAGATCATGACAGCTGTGCAGGAAAACTGGGAGGGATTAGAAGGAAAGAAAGAGGGAGAGGGGGAGGAAAAGGAGAAGAGGGAGAGGAGAAGAGAGATAGAGAGAGGAAGGGAGAGAGGAAGGGAGAGGGAGGAGGGAGAAGGAGAGGGCTCCTTTTGTAAAAAGGCCCCTACTCCAGCTCTTTAACTGTGAACCCTCAAATAGATCAATCCATTCATGAGGCCAGATCCTTCCCTCTAGAGGCTCTGCCTCTGAATACTGTTGCACTGGGGACCAAGCTTTCTACACATGAGCTTCGCAGGGACATTAAAGACCCAAATCACAGCAGTAAACTTGACATGGCTTAAAACACAAACAAAACCCAGGGCTGAAAGCTCAGAGGCCTCCCCCATAAGTTCAACTAGTTAAATCCAAACCATCCTTGTGTACAGTTGTAAGCATGCAGTCACCACACGCTGCATAACACTGTGGGGTCTATCATTCAACTGTCATACTGAGGAACAGGATTACTTTGATCTTCTTAGAACCTCTACAAGATCTTCACTCAAAATGGAAGCGACTGGGGAGCAGGCCAGTGGTGCAATGGATAACACGTCTGACTATGGATCAGAAGATTCTATGGAAGCCATGGAGTTGCCATCCCCAGTACTACAGAACAGTGACCTGGTTCTCCCATCACAAGACCCCCAGAAAGAAGCTTCAATGTTGGGGGCCATCTGGTTTTCTTCAACAACAAACAGAAACACCAAAAAGACATCCAGGATTTGGAGGCAGATTTTTGTTTTTTTACATTGATGGGCACTGGTTGGTGTCATTCCCAAAATATCAGGCCTTGATCCTTCTAGTTTGGGACTTATGTGTGATGGGCAAGCAGGAAGTACAGAAGCAGAGTATTTGACAATTACTGACAGGTTCTTATACTAACCATCATAATGACCAGCTGTGACCAGCCATTTCTAGGACAAAGAAGCAACAGGAGCTTGTAACAGGAGCTGTTACCTAGGCAGCAAACAGACTGGCAGTTGGGGGCATTTTCTGTTACAAGCACACACTCCTCCTGCTCAGCTTTCCTCCAGAATCAATAAATATGCGGTCAGTCTGCGCCTGTCCCCTCTAAATTATGACTTTACATTAGCTTAAAGAATACGAGACCTGTGACTTTTTTCTTGTCCTCTGTGGGAAGTTTGAAGATTCGGCATCAGCAGCATCTGAGTCTGCTCGCCATCGGTCAGAGCCTGCATGATCTCGTCATTGCCCAAAGCGCCCACCCCTCAGCATGTTCTGGGTTTCAAACTGGAATGAGACATACGGCTTTTGTCCTTCTTATAGCTATGGTTCTCCTAGCTCTGCAAAGTGTCTAATTCATCTTTCTGCCCTCCAGTCTTTTTTAAAAATCATTCCTTTATTTGTTTGTTTGTTTGTTTGTTTGGTACAGGGTCTCACTACATAGATCAGACTCTAGTGATCCTCCCATCTCAGCCTCCCCAGTGCTGGGATTACAGACATGCACCACCACTCCCAGTTTTGGTGGCCAGCACAGTATGCCCCAAGGTTTTCGGGCCGTCATGGCATGAGGTACCAGCGATCGAAACCAGGGCCTTGTGCTTACCAGGCAGGCACTTAGGCCACTGAGCTATCTCCTCAGCCCGCTCTCCAACCTTAAATGAGTCATTTGATGCCACGAAATCTGATTCAGGCTGAGTTTGGTCAAGAGCGAATTTGCACACTTCAGGGCTGTTACATTACAGCAGGTACTCTAGGCTGGCTGCCAGCACAGAGGCAGTGCACCTTCCTTTGAAATTATCCTTAGAGAAAGAGATGGAGGGGAACATGGAAAGAACTAAGAGGTGTCATGTATGTGTACCAACTCCCCATGAGAAATGGAGTCATTATATACTGCAAGCACACATTAATTAAAAACTTGAAAAAATTTTAAATCTCCTTCTGTAGACTGGGACTCAATGTTCTAAATGTATCCTTTAAGTCCTAAATACACAAATGTTTACTAGTTATCAAGTAGTCAAGAGTCACACAAAAATGAACAAAGAACTCTTGGACTCTTTTTCTGCAACTGCCTCATCTGTTGATTTAAAACTCCGTGAAGGAGCGGCTATTGTCTTTTCTTGCACATCTAAAGAGCTTCCTGGAGCTGCTCAGCAGTGGAAATTCTAAGCTTTCAAGGAACCTGACGCTAGAGCTCTTCTGTTCCACTCTCCTTAAGACCTTGAGTTGCTTTCTCTTATCCGCTTTTACTCTTCTTTGGTTTTCCCCTTTCTCATTATCTGGGCCCTATGACTTTTTCCTGTTTGTTTGTTTCATTTTTGTTTAGTATGATCATTTTTGTCCTCAGAGAGGTTTAAATTATGCCAGGACTGGCCCACAGCACAATTTGCCTGCCTGGCAAGTGCAAGGTCATGAGTTCGAACCCCAGTACCACAAAAAAAAAAGGAAAGAAAAAATAAATTATGCTAGGATTTACATAATGAAGTAGAGTGACTAGTAATCTTATAAAGAAAGGAAAGGGATCCCAGAACTTGGGAGGCTGAGGCAGGAGGATCAGTGTGAGTTCGAGACCGGTCTGGGCCACAAAAGTGAGCTCAAGATCAGCCTAAACTGCACAGTAAGACCCTGTCTCAAAAAGATAAAAAAAAAAAAATTTAAAAAGAAAGGAAAGGGGACACATGTGCATGCGCGCGCGCACACATGCACACACACACACACACACACACACACACACACACACGCCATGTTAAAGGCAGGGAGGACCAGCCACATAGCTCATTGGATCAAAGCTTCTGCTTAGGCAGAGTGCAGTGGCCAGTGGTTTGATCCCCAGCCTGCCATGCCAGCCCCACCCCTAGGGCACACTAAGACAGCAATTGAGACTGGGCGTGGTGGCGCACCCCTGTAATCACAGAGCTTAGGAAACTGAAAACAGGAGGATCACTATGAATCCAATTTGTGTAGTGAGTCCCTGCACTAAATACAAAAAAAAAAAAGAAAAGAAAAGAAAGATCAAGGCAGAGGTTGAAATGCACAGCACACACCAAGGACACAGCAGCAGAAGCCCAGAGAGGGACAGAGCAGATTCTCCTCAGCTTCCCCAAGATGATTGCCCTGCGCACACTCTCCAAATTAGAGGTCAGCAGAGCTTGACTACAGTGATGTTGCACAACTCCTAACTGTACATTGTAAACTAGAAAACTATATAATATGTGAATTGAAGCTCAATAAAGCTGTTATATATATTTTTTAAAGCCGTTATATTTTTAATCCAGGTGGATGTGGTAGACACTCTATGTTGCCAACCACTGAGGCAAAAGGACTACAAATTCAAGGTCAAACTGAACAGCTTAGTGAGACCTTGACTCAAAATTAAAAAATAGACTGGAGATGTAGCTCAATGGAAAAGTGCCTTGAGTTAAAGCCCTAGTACAAAAAAAATGTCCCCTGGCCTGCCAGTGGCCTCATCCCCTCCGGCCATCATGACCAGCATCAGAGGTTTCTTTGCGTATCCTTGCAGGTGTTGGTCCCACTCACACTTCCTGGGCCTCTAGTCCACAGGGCTCCGAGGGTTGACCACCACCCCACCCACAGCCCTCCCAGACCCCAGGGGCACACAGGAGGTGGCCACACAGATGGGTACCTGGTAATTTCAAATTCTGCCATCCTGTGAAGTTGCTTGTGTCGCTGTGATGTGAACTACTCCTT
This sequence comes from Capromys pilorides, assembly GCA_004027915.1. NCBI lineage: Eukaryota > Metazoa > Chordata > Mammalia > Rodentia > Capromyidae > Capromys > Capromys pilorides. Next base: position 18,258 of record PVKN010008277.1, read on the forward strand.
TGCCCCAAGGACTCAGCAGAATCTGCTACACAAGGAATCACTTTGTCAGGCATGCCATTGGGCAGTGCGGCCATGCAGCTGTCAAGGAAGAGCTGGCACTGCACACCTGGAGTGAAGCAGCTGGGGAGCCCATCCTGGCATCTGGCAAGCAGATGCTGACAGCTGCTGAAGACCAGAGCCCTTGCTTCTGTTCCCCCATCCCACCCTAGCCCAGAGCCACAAGAATCCATGGAAGTTTTAAGGAGAGCTCTCAAAGCTATAGATACTTCAAAGAAATATTATTATTTTAATATTGGTGGGGTTTGGGGGAAGATATCAAGTTTGGGGGTTTGTGTTTTATAATACTCGAGACTGATTACAAGACCTTGCCTGGAGCTATATCTGTAGCCCTTTTCTTTTTTTTCTTTTTTTTTTTTTTTTAAGGTAGACTCTTACTGAGTTGCTAAGACACCTGAGCTGGGCTCAAATTTGTGATCCTCCTGCCTCTGCCTTCCAGACTGCTGGGCTAGGGTCCAGCTCACAACCTTATCTAGTTTTATAGGAATCTGGTGATCCTGAATGATACCTGGGCAACACCTCACTACCTGAGACAGGCTGCGGCGAGGGTTCTGACTGCCTTCCAGTAGATTATTCAGTTATTAGTCATTCATTCGCTCAGGCAGGTACTGACTCCTGCTTTACAGAGAACCAGCCACAGGGAAGGCGCTGAGCAGGAAGCATGGAGGGTTCAACAGAACAGGAACCTGTTACCCCACCTCTCCCTTCAGGCACACCTGACTGACGAGGCAGGCGCAGGGCCCAGCCACCAGGGCATTTGCCTCACTTCGGGGCCACGTGTGTGGCACATGACTGCAGCACTGCTAGGAAGCCTTCCCTTTGGATTTGACTTGGCTAGGGCTGAAAGGTCTTCCTTTTAGCTGAGCTCCAAGACTCCTCCTAGGTGCTTGTAGTCCCCTCTCCTCCGGGCAGCAAGTTCCGCTCCACCGCAGATGCAGCCACCAAGAACTCTGGGTTCTCCCCTCCTCCTCCCACCTGAGTTCAAGCAATGGAGTAAGACACACTCTCTTCAGCAACTTTTTTAGATTATTTCCCTAAAAGAGAGTACCCAGGAGTCTTGGTTTAAATGACTTGCCTGATAACTGCTACAGGATAATAAGAATGTAAGAAAATTAATCTGGACACATAGATATCATGTGGGCCTGATCAGTGTTTGACACACACACATCAATTGTTTTATACATGTTGTCTAGTGTTTCAACCAGATGGCCAATCAGTGACAAAGACAAGGCCCATTACTTGTCTGGAAGGTTCTTTAGCATCCAGGAATGCACTGAGAGGATCATTTCTGCTTAGTGCGTTCACTTGCAGAAAAGAAAAGAAGGCAATTTTCCAGAGCAGAGGTCTTTAATTTTATTCTTTGCATATCATTTGAATGAAGTTTAGAAGACAATGTCTCCCTTGCATATTTTTAACTTAATATCTGCAGTTTTCATTGTGACTTTACATAGTTGCAGAGAATATAATTTTTATAAATACTGACATTTAAAAATAAACGTATTACAAAATAAATAAAATAGACCTATTACATTGCTGTTTTAGAGTTTTCAACTCTGCAGTTTTCATTGTGACTTTATATAGTTGCAGAGAATATAATTTTTATAAATACTGACATTTAAAAATAAACCTATTACAAAAAAATAAATAAAATAAACCTATTATATTGCTGTTTTAGAGTTTTCAACGAAGTCTAAATATCATAATGGATTTTTTTGTTTTGTTTAGTTTTGTTTTTTTCTTTTTCTTTCCTTTTCTTTTTTTGAGACAGGGTCTCACTATGCAGGCTGGCCTTGAGCTCACTTTTGTAGCCCAGGCTGATCTGGAACTTGCGCTGATCCTCCTGCCTCAGCCTCCCAAGTGCTGGGATTGTAGGTGTGCACCACCACACCCAGCTATCATAGTGTTTTGATACTACATTTTATTTAAAAATATGCAAATAAACTTTTCTTCAGTTGTCAAAAAAAATGGTAGAGGACCAGCGAGATAGCTCAGCAGTCTAAAGCCCTGCTTAGGCAAGTTTAGGCAACGTCAGGGACTGCAGTTCAATCCCCAGCCTCACCCCAAGGGCAGGCTGAGCCGGCATAACATACATACATACATACATAAATGTTTTTTAAAATGACAGAAATAGATCTGTATTAGTTTCAAAAAATTTCAAAATCCAGTATTCCTACAGTTCTGGTCTTAAGTCTGAGTGAGCTAATGTTAAAAATAGCAGCTGTTAAGTGCCTAGCATTTCCGGGTACTTTGCATTTCACACACACATGAGTTCCGTAAAATTATCCACATTTTACAAAGGAAGAAACAAAGACAGTCATTGTTAAATGGCTTATTCAAGGATGCAAAGCCAGGTGACACGGAAAACCAAGGCCACGCTATTGGCACGGCGGCGCCCTGCCCCTCCCCCTGGAAGTCCACCACACACGTGCACCGCTGAAGCCAGATCGCACCAAATCCCCCTCCTCCTATGGACTGGACCCTGTGCAAAGGACCTAGGACACCTTCCTTCATGCTAGCCCTGCCTTCCAAACCCGGTGCCAACGCGGTTGCCCTTTCTTGGCGCCTGCAGAGAGCCTCCTCATCCAGGGTCGGTGGGCTGGACACCCGCGCGGCCCAGAGCTCCGAGCCTGACCCGAAATACAGCACTGCCCCTTCTCTGGCAAACACATTCTTTTCGTGCACACACTTTCCATTTCACATACTGCTATGAGGATAAAATGATTTTTGTTAGGGCCGGCCAAATAGCTCAGCTGATTAAAGCGCCTGCTTAGGCAGATGCAGGGGCAGGACTTTGATCTCCAGAGAGCCGTGCCAGCCCCGTCCCTGGGGCTCACTAAGAGGGCGATTGAGACTGGGCATGGTGGCGTGCACCTGTAATCCCAGCATTTGGGAAGCTGAACACAGGCGGATCACTACGAGTCCAGTCTGTGTGGTGAGACCCTGAACACTCTGTGGACCCTGTACTAAAAAATATAAAAAATAATTTTTGTTTAAACTGTCGTGTTTGTAAGGATAAAATAATTCTTGGGAAAACACTTGTCACAGAGCAGGTACAAGACATGTTTGAGTGGGTTATGATCGGCTTCCACTCCTCCCTCCCTGAGGGCCAGCTCTCCTCCAGCACCTATGCCTGGGCTGGGGACGTAGCTCAGCAGCACCAGCCTGGCAAGTACAAGGCCCTGAACTGGATTCCCCATGCCAAAAGAAAAATTTTTAAAAAATCCAGCATCTGTGCCCTCCTCCCTGTCCTTCCTGGGAACACAGAGCTCCTGACCAAGTCCATCAGGCACTGCTCCTCCATTACCCCAGTCTCTTTCCGTCTGACTGGTTCTTACTCCACCAAGGGCCTCCCCCCACTGAACAGTAGACTCCACTGCCCCACCTGATGGCGCTGAGTATTCTGCTTCAGCCTGGTTTCTCTTCTCTGGTTCCTCCTCCCTGCATACACCCAGGTTTAGTCCGATTCAAGATTTCTTTTTTATGTATTTGGTACAGGGTCTTGCTATACTGCTTGGACTTGTAGGGGTCATCCTGTTTCAGCCTTCCCGGCACCGTAATTACAGGTGTGCACCACCACACCTGGTTTCAGTGGCTGGTTGGGTATGCTAAGGTGGGGCGGGCATGATGTGCGGTGCCAGCGATTGAACTCCAGGTCTTTGTGCTTGCCTAGGCAGATGCTTAGACTGCTGAGCTATCTGGCCGGCCCTGACCCAAGATTTTAACCATCTCAGATTGTTCCACTGGACTCCCTCCCCTCGATACTAAGCTCCTGTAATGTCCTACACACCTGGCTCCCTACAAATGTCATCACAAAGGTCACCAAGGACCTCCTTATCATCAAATTCGGTGGTCTCTTTTGAATTTTGCTTTTCAATTTTGCCCATGACCCTGAGGACTATTTTGCTTCCCTGGAAACCCTTCTAGTCCTCGCACCGCCATTCTCACTCAATTCTCCTCCCACACAGCAGGCTGTCCTTCGTTCCCTTTGCCACATTTTCTCTTCAAATGTTGAAGGACCCCATGTTTCTCTCCTCGGTCTCCTCTTCTGACTTTACAAGCTCTCTCCGGACAGTCACAGCTGGTGATACGTCTTTCAGTCTTCCAAAGCATCATTTCCAGTGCCTCAGCACGGAAACTGCAGAGCCAGCCACATTTTATTGTAAGGTGTGGGTTCCAGACACAGCGAGGACGCCTGCCTGGTGCCCCGCAGGTACTTTGTTATGCCTCGCCGTCAACGCTGACCGGGCACAGGGCCTTCTGCTGGGCACTGGTGGGAACGTGCAGACTGAAACCCACCGAGCTGCTCGCTCGCAGTCCCGGGTCCTTCTTTGCTGGGTTCCCTTTCTTTAGGGCACTCACATGGCCACAAATCCCACCAATGAATCACAAGTTCTCTGCAACAGAAAGAATGAACAATTCCAAACGACGAGTGGTTCCATCTCCCAAAATCTAAATTCCTTTTTCTCCCTTCCTGACACACCCGTCCTTCTTCCCAGTCCTGGCAGCTGGATATCTGTCTCATGACAACAGTGCCCTCTAGAGGAATGTTTTTCAAATTGCATCGTACTGGCTGAGGTATTTTTCCAATGACTGGGTCACTCGACATCATAATCCCGCCTATTCTGTTTACAATGGGACTGCGACACTCCACCCATCAAGGGTAGAATCTATGTTCCTTTTTTTCTTTCTTTCTTTCTTTTTTTTTTTTTTCTTTTTGAACAGGGTCTCACTATGTAGCCCAGGGTAGCCTGGAACTCATGGCGATGCTCCTGCCTCAGTGTCCAGAGTGCTGGCATTACCATTATGCGCCATTGTGCCCTGGCTCTTATTTGGGGGTTGGAGTGGGATTGTGATCATGGAATGACGTTAGGAGACTTTCAAGGCTGGCCTCTTGACCTTGGAGCCCTGAGGCTATGCTTCCAAGAAGCCCCAACCACACAGATAGACTATGTGAACAGAGACGGCCGATTCTGCTTGTCACACTTGCAGGCCCAGCTACTGACTACACTCATGTGTGACATCTAAGTCAGAACATCCCTAACTAAGCCCTCTTCGAATTACTGTCTCACAGAACACGTGAAAGATAATAAAATGACTACTGTTGCTTGAAGATACTAAGTTTTGAGGTGAATTTTTAGGCAGAACCAGGTGACTAGGAAAGTGGGCCATTAAAACAATATAGGGGATCATGACCAGCATGCATGTGTTCTTTTAAATGAAGAACAGGATAGAATGGAATGAGAGATGGAACAATAAAGTGTGGTCAAGAAAGCTGCTCAAGAGATCTATGTGTTTGCATGTGTATCTCCTGGGTCAAGAAGTGAAATGTACAAGGATTGGAAAGAGAGGAAAGGAATGGCAAGAAAAAGAACCAACATATTATGTACAAACACAAATTTCCTAGGATGTGTGGGACAGACATGCATGACAAATAAAACTTTAAAGATAAAAAGGTACAAAGAAGTGGAATGTATTTGCTTCCTTGAGTCATGTAAAATTTTTAAAATTCGGAGAAGCTAACTTGCCAAAATCAACCACGCTGAAGCCAATATCTTAATGAGTTAGGGAGGCTGAGACCCTGTTAACATGTTTTGTTTAGCTTCTCCATCTGGACTAGAGAGAAAAGCAGAAAAACACCCGTCTGCTGGTGAGAGCAACAACAGGGGCCACTCCCGGCACACAGGTGGCTCGTATATTTTTGCTATAATCTTAATGACTTGATTCTTTTAGTAAATACTCTGCTGCACTAATAAAATATCTGAGACAATTCGATAGCTTGTTTTCTCCTTGAAACTCCTGCATCAGAACTACTTGGGTTGGCAACCATTGAAGAACAGTAGCCATGGCCCTCCGCTATCCCATGGCCGTGGGCCTCAGCAAGGGCCGTGAGGTGACTAAGAATGTGAGCAAACTGAGGCACAGCCACCACCACACACACCTCACCAAACACACCAAGTTTGTGTGGAACGTGATCCAGGAGGTGCGCAGCTTTGCCGCCTACAAGCAGCGCGTCATGGAGCTGCTCAATGTCTCCAAGAACAAATGCACCCTCAAGTTCATCGAGAAAAGGTAGAGATGCACATCCCAAGAGGAAGCGTGAGGAGCTGAGCAACGTGCTGGCTGCCATAAGGAAGGCAGCTGCCAAGAAGCGCTGAGCCCCTCTGGTGTAAAGCTTTGCAGAAAAAATAAAGACCTACTTGGGTTCTTGAAAAATGCAGATCCCTGGGCTGTTTTCCAAACCTGCAGTATCAGAGGCCTGTGGCCCAAGACTGCATTTTATCCCAGCTCCACATGGGATCACAGACACAACTAAAGTTTGAAATCTACTGAATGCAGAGATTATTGAAATATTTGAAATTCAAATTCACCTAGAAGAGTGACCAGGCCCGGGCCCACAGAAAACTCATTCGATCCAGAAACCAGGCCCAGAGCATGAGTAAGACCTCCTTGGGCCCACTGGAAACTCATTTGACCCAGCAACCAGGCCCAGCATGCCCTGTGTGGAAAACTGCCACAGAACTCCCTGCAGAGAGACTAGAGCCAAGACCCATCCAGCTGATCCAGGAGTAGAACATCTTGCCAGAGTGGCACAGCAGGTTTGCCTCCAAGGGATACAACAGGAAGAAATGGAGCTCAGAAGCCAGATCCAAGCCAGATCCATACACCTGGATAACACTGAACTTGGTAGATCCAGACTAAGGTAAGAACTCTATCAAAGCTCTACACCGAAGATCAGAAGGCAGGGATATACAAAATGACAAAGAGAAGGAGCAAAATGCGCTCTCAGGCCCAAGCCCACCCAGAACAAATAGAGGAGACAATAGCATAGAAGAAACTGGAAATCACACACCTGAAATCTCTGAAATAATAGTATCTGAAGTAAAGGAACAACTGCAGAAAGGCATAGAGGAAATCAGATCAGAAATAATTTCTAAAGTAAAAAAAGAAATAATACCTATAATAAAAGAAGTACGAAGTGCTTCTAAAGACAATGATAAAAAAAAATAGAGGAGAATAGAAAAATGATACAATCCTTGAATGAGCAACATAGGAAAGTA
>PVKN010008278.1:0-25371 GCA_004027915.1 Capromys pilorides
AGTACAATCATCTTAGCTATCCTGTGTATATCCTTATTATTTCTATAATCTTTTAAAAACAAATTAAAAAATAAAAAGGAAAAGGGAAAAATTAAGGTTTATTGAAAGGAAGAGTTAATGTTCAATTGTTTGATCAATTTTGCATGCTTATATCTAGTAATCTGAGCAAGAAACTTGATAACTATATGTAATATGACAACCATTGTTCATTTCTTATTCTTCTTTTGAAATTCTATACCATTTTTACTTTTTTATTTTACTTTATTATTGTATTTGTTCTTGTATGTTTTTGTTTTTTCCTCTTTAAAAAATAAAGAAATTGGCCAGGCATGGTGGCACACTCCTGTAATCCCAGTACTTGGGAGGCTGAGGCAGGAGAATTGGTTTGAGTTCGAGACCAGCCTGGGCTACAAAAGCAAGCCCAAGGCCAGCCTGAACTGCATAGGGAGATCCTGTCTCAAAAAGACAAAAAAAAAAAAAAAGAAATCCTTTGTGTGACTCATAGATTTCTTCAACCACGTAGTGTCCTACATGTGGTTGTGCTCAATACTTGATTGTTAAATTGATGATTATGCACAGCTATGTAGTTTCCAGGGTCTTATCCACCTATGTTCTATCTGCAAAACTCAGGGCCTCCTTCCATACTGTTGCCAAACCCAAGACTGGGACTAAGGCCAGGCTGGGAGAGTTTGGGATGATTTCCAAATGGGCACAAATAGTTGTGTGTCCCTGAGCATGTCTCCAACCACATCACAAAGCCAAATATACAATAAATTTATTTGGTCTTATCCATCATATTTAGTTGGCTAAGCCTTTTCCTCCTTCAGCCCAGATAATAAAGAAATGATACCTTGTCATTTACTCTATGGCAAACAGAATAAAGGAAATTCCGGCTAACAAGGCATAGCAGAGTTTTTCTAATCACCCAGCATGAAATGGTGTACTTGGCCTTAACCACCTAGCAGAAAAGTTTAATCACGAGGAATAAAAGTAAAGCCAGATTAGTATGCTGAGCTGTAAAAGGCTCAAATCAACAGTTTCCGACATTGCCAGTTCTGCTGATAACCCACTACTATTATGGGATATTATGCTATACATACAACTACTTTCTCTTAGTTCAATGAGAAGAAATATTTGCACCAACAGTGTTTAGAAAATTTATGCCTGCATCTTGTACTATGAACAACTACTATGAAGACAACAATACGTATAGTATTGGTTATTATGGCTGTCCTACTGATGTGTTTACAAACTGTCTCATTACTATTTCTTTCTTATTGAAATTAATAAAATAAAAAAAGGAATTTTTTTAAAAAAGAAAGGATAGGTATGTCCAGAAGCAACAGAAAGGAAATCCAGACAAGAAGAGGAAACACTCTATTGGTTCCAAGCTTCTGAGAGCCAAAAAATTTAACTTATTTTATAAATAGAGAAAGTCAGATCCCTAAAAGGAAAGGGCCCTGAAGTCTGAGGGATGATGAAGGGGTGGGGTCATGGTGAGCAGCATGAGCTCTGAGGTGTTTTTCCTAACATCACAGCTCTACCAGGTGCTTACGGGCAGTAGCATCCAACTGAGTTGTCCGGCAGGGCTTTGAGAAACAGAAGTGGCTGGATCAGATGGAAGATGGAAGGAATCACCAAGGGGCTAGGGCGGCAAAGGGAGGAAGAGCTGAAGAGAAAGGAATGAATGACATTTGTTCTGATCCTGGTTAATTCCCCACTTTAGAAAAAAGAAGAAGGAATAAAGAAGGATAAGTCATACTGTCAGCGGGGGTATGTAGGTATATATACAGAACCTTGACTCTAGCCTATGTTCTGGTTCCTTAACTATTTCCATTGCAGTGGTATTGCCTCAAGACATGGAACTTTCTAGAAACTTTTAGAAAGTGCACTGGTTAAAGGAGGGGGGTAGGTGAGGAAGAGTCACCTTTGGTTTCCCACTGTGCTTGCCGTAGTGTTGTCAGACTTCCTTGGAAGAGATTCATGTGCCGTGTGTGGATCTGGGGCTGAAAGTCTCCGTGAGTGGGTGTGGTCAGAGGCACATGTGGCGTATTTGCAGAATAGCAGGCACGTCGTTTGTAGGGAGTGAAGTGTAAGGAGCAGAAAGAGATGGGTTTCAGATATGGCTGAGCAAGCCAGTAGAAACATGAGGGTCCCATGTGCTGTGATAATGTGATTGGGCTTTATTATGAAGGTAATAGGGGGTCATTAAAGAGGAGAGAGTGAGACAGAGAGACAGAGAGACACAAAGAGAGAGACAGAGGCAGAGAGAGATAGAGAGATAGAGACAGAGAAAGACACAGAGAGAATGAATATAGATAATTATGAATGAATTCTTGGAAATATAAGCCCTCCTTTCAGAGGCTTGAATTCTTGCCCTGGTGGATATGAGGAGGGGAATGTCATTAGGGAGGGAAGGGTAAGGCTGGAGCTAGCAGGACTGGTTAGAAGCCTGTTTCTGAGATATTACTGAACAGTAAAAAATGAGGGTGAGTTACTGGCACCAGAGAGGAGTGAACAGACATAGGACTATTTAGTAATCTTTACCCTTAAAGGCAGAGCGAGAGGGATAAAAGTGGAGTCCTAAGCTTGAGGGAGATTGGTGGCTTCCTGTATTATGAGACAGATGACAGTACTCTGGGTGAGCCACAGCTTGTGGGGGGCAAGGCATGAGGATGGCTGTGGCTTTGTGAGTTCAGTACACCCTTTGTACCCCTGGATAACACTCTAGTAGGAAGACTGGGGCTCAGGACAGGAGTCTGCATGGATTTTTGGGACTCATCATTGTGTGTTGAGCATAGTCATTGATAGTTGAACCGTACGTGGACAAGGGTCAGATTGTCCCAGCCAAGTGGGCAGAAAGAGATGAGGCCAAGAACAGGTTTCAAGGGACCTCTGAATTAAATGGGATATGGAAGCTATGGGTGACCTGGAATGGAGGCTGACAGGAAAGCCTCAGCGAGTGAGGAGATGGTAGAGATTGTTAGCTGGGAAATAAAAGGCCAAAGAATTTCCAGAAGAAGGGACTGTTTATCAGGGTTAAATGTGAGGAAGAAAGTCACTGCTGGCATTTGTCAGAAATCTTGACCTTTTCCCATTCCCTTGCTAGAAATAAGTGCTTTTCCTTTATATCATGCAGTCATGTACAGGGATGGAATCATTATTGTCCTGTGTTTTAGAGTCCATGCATAAAATCCTTTCTGGTTCTAGGTGTTCCTCAAATGTCAGGGTTATGGTCCCTGGTTACTTTGCACTAAGGAGAGGGTAGAGGAGGCTGATGTAAAGATCAGTGTCTTAATTTTAGCAGGGCTGTTAGACCTCCTTAGAAAGTAAGCTTTATTTCTACAAAAATAGAAAGTATTATTATTACTGCATCTTCATGCTGTATCTCAGCCAACAATGGAGTCCTCAATATTGTGTATTTATTTCTCTGCGGTTTTGGAGGGGTGGGGAAGAACGGATATTTAGGTTGCTAAGTGATTATGCTTCTAAAAATGAGATTCCCCCATAGCTCCTTCTCCTGTTGTTTTGGGTAGAGTAAGAGGGATGCCAAGGTCAAATTATTGAGATGGGCCTGGCCATGTCTTGAGGTGGCCTCAGGGCATTCTGTGGGGGAGGACAGAATGAACTGTCCCACTCCTATCCTCCTGCCTGCATCCGTTCAGCGCCCACTACTTTGGAAAATTGCAGGAAAAACTGGGCCTCCCCCTGCTTAAATTCAAGAGGCTTGCCTAGGCAGGCAGGCCTGGTGGTTGCTATGGTGATGATGGGTGGTTGGGGGAGGTAGTGATATAGCGTTTGGCCTGTGCATGTGAGGTCCCCATTGCAGGCTGCCTGGAGCCTGAGCTTCTGATGCTCTTGGCAGTTCTTTTAGGATTCCCGAGGCTGCTAAAATCCTCACACTGACCAGGCAGGTCAGCAGGCTGAATCCTTCATTATTGACTATGTATTATTACAGGCCAATTCATAGGAGTAGGCACTGCATAGCCTCTTTGGTGGGGGAAGGTATATAATAGGACAGAGGGGCTGAAATGGTACATGGACGTTTGAAGATAGCCTTTAAGATTTTCTAGCACATTAATATCCCTGACCCCTGGGCATCAAGCTCCTGCTTGGACTCTGCATGTGATGGGGAGCCCATCACAAGACAAAGTACATCATTCCATTATGGAACAGATCCTAGATATTTCTCCCTTCCTTTGGTAAGATCGGGCCCATTTTGATTGATTCAGTGGCTCAAATTATGCAACAAGCCAAGCAGGATAGGTTTTTATCCATATGCCACCAAACAGAACATTGATATATTCCTTACCTGTTTCTCATCTAATGTCATTTCAGCACCCTTTGGGCATCCCCATGCCCCAGATTTCTCAGTGTTGTTCCTAAAATATGACACCAAGCTATTTATGGTGGCACATACTTACAATTGCAGCACTTGGGAGGCTGAAGCAGGTAGCTTGAGCCCAGCTTGGACTACATAGTGAGACTCTGTCTCAAAAACCAACCAAGCAACCAAGCAACCAACCAGCCAGCCAACCAAGCAACCAACCAATCAACCAACCAAACAAACAAAAAGAGACCTAGAATGTAACTTAGTGCTCTACCTTGTCTGACCAGTGCAGAATACTTTAGGACAGATGCTCCAGTGTGACTTACTCATTACTGATCACACCACTGGCTGATCTGCAGCTGGTGATCATCTGTGATTATTACCAGAACCTTCATAAGTGAATAGCTGAAACTTTGTTACGTATCCTTTCTATTGTTGATCAATATGTTCAAATTAACAGAAGGAATTTTAATAGAACTCAGTGGTACAACTCTAGAAGCCTCCCTGTAGGCTCAAATTATAGCACAATAATATTAATGCCTGATGTTTGTTGCTCATTATTCAATCATCTTGTGATTAATCACTGGTCTTCTCTATGGATGCTGTCATTATCATTTAAAATTATTTATTGGGCTGGCAAGATAGCTCAGTGGACTAAGCACCTGCTTCGACAAGCAAAGGAGTGGGGTTTGATCGCTGGCATGACCATGCCATGCTGGTCACACTCTAGGGTGTGCCCAGCTGGCCGTCAAGACCAGGTGTGGTGGCGCATGCCTGTAATCCCATCTTTGGGGAGGCTGAAACATGAGTCACTATGAGTCTGAGCTGCATAGTGAGACCCTGTACCAAACACATAGAAAAATATATATATTAATAGATATTTGCAAAACACAATGACTATTTTCACTGTGTATATTTGGTATTGATCATGACACATATTAATTCCTTTTTATGTCCCTTTTCTGCCCTCTTCCCCTCTCATTAGTCCCTAACCTATCCGAGGTTGCTCTATGTCCTTTTTCTCCTTATTATGTCTTTATTATGCTCTTTACTTATACTTTGGATTTCCTATGTGAGATTTAAGATTGTATGTTTAATTTCACTTACAATTTATGTTTTCAAGGGGCATCTATTTCCCTACAAATGTCTCAAATTTATCATTCTTTATAGCAGAATGATACTCCACTGTATATAAATAGCACTTTTTAAAAAATCCATCCACCTGTTGATGGACGTATAGGCTGCTTTCAAAATGTATCCATTATGAATAATTATCACTATGTTACTGATGAGGGAATGAAATCACAGAACAGTTAGTTAAGTTGTTAGAGGTCACCTGGGCTTTAAATTCATTCTTTTATTCACTGCAGGAAGACTATGGAAAGACCCACCAAGTGGTACTCCCTGCCCTTGTGGTGGTCTGGTGCCGGTGGTGTTTCACGAGGGAGGTGGCTGAAATCCAGAGATACCAAACCTTTAGCATTTTTCTAGTGGATTTGACCAGTAATCATATTTTAAGAGAAACAAAGTTATCTTGGATCAGTTTAGTCCCATAAACAGAATGCTGGTTCCTGGTCACCATCAAAGACAGAGATAATAGGGACAGCAGTAATTCTCCTGCTGATGAGCCTGCGCAGTTCCAGGCACTGAGCTCAGTTCATACTGTGTGCTATTTGTGCATTATCCAATTTCCTCTGTTTTCTTATCACTCCCAAACTTGGTACCAGTGCATTGCCAAGTTATAGGTTTACAGTGAGCTCACTGACTGTCACCCTAAGACTTTCTTATTGGGAATCACGACTTTTGCTCAGTTTTCCAAGATGTTTAGTTTACTTCTTTTTTTTTTTTTGGAAAGGTTCTACAGGGTCTCACTACTAGATAGGACTCATAGCCATCTGACTGTTTACATCCTCCCAAGAGCTGGGATTACAGGTACACCACCATGTCCAGTTTCAATTGTCCTCTCAGCTTGCCCTGGGGGCGGGGCTGGCATGGCTGGCCTGGGGATTGAACCCCCACCCCTGCGCCTGCTTGCAGGTGCTTTAATTCTCTCAGCTATTTGGCCAACCCTCATTTACTTCTTATAAGCTGCTGGTTTGGATATTTTGTCAGCAATGGGTTTAGACTTTCTTTCTTTCTTTCTTTCTTTCTTTCTTTCTTTCTTTCTTTCTTTCTTTCTTTCTCTCTTTCTCTCTTTCTCTCTTTCTCTCTTTCTCTCTTTCTTTCTTTCTGTTATGGCTGGCTCAGCCTGCCCTGGGAGTGGGGCTGGGGCAGCATTTGGTGCCAGGGATCAAGCCGTGGTTCCTGAGGTTGTCAAAGCTTGCCTAAGCAGGCGCTTTAGACCATTGAGCTGTCTCGCTTACCCCGCATTGGCTTTAAATGGGCATTGACTTTGGAAGCAGGAGACTGGGTTCAAGTGTGATTCTGCTACAGCTGTTATCTATGAGACCAACCACAAATCATTCAATGTGTAACAGGTCTCATCCTCCTTAACATGGGCTCACACAGCCCCTTGCAAAATCTTCGTGCGGTTGGTGAAATGCTGGTATAGGAGAATATTTATGGCAAAACGCTTCTTGGACTTCCAAGTTCTGGACCCTGTTGAGCCATTATTATTACTGAAAAGGGTTAGGTGTTTTTCCTTACACTGCCACTTTCTTAAAAGAATTTGTCTTCACCTTCACTCTTTATTTTTATAAGGTACTGAAGAACGACTGGATGTTGGTTAATAGCTATTGGCCCCACGGCGCTGTGTTGAGGAGGAAGGCAGGGTGGGAGGAGTATCTTTTGAGCATTCTCTCTGAGGAGCGCAGCTTGATGCTGCTCTCAGTCAGCAGGAGTGCTTTGTTAAAGAGCCATGGCACTGGATTACGAGGGAGGGACCCTTAGACACATAGGCTGATTTTCATTTTCTTCTTTTTCCTTCACTCCCACCCCCAAGCCCAGCCCGAGTAGCCACTGCAGCGCCTTCTCCATATTTCTGCTGTGACTTCTCGGGGTACATAGTGGAGCCAATTGTTTTCTCTGTGACGCCAACAGCCTCACTTCCTCATTGGGGGAACTGAGGCAAGAAGGAATGAACCAGGTCTTCCACCATGGTCCCAGGAAATATCCTCTTCTACCCCGGGCCTTAGTTCTTTAAAGAGGTAGTCTGTTAGATTGGAAGCTCAGAGGATACAGGAAATAAAGTAATTTTACCTTAGTATACTAGAAGTATATATGCCTGCAGGAGAAGATGAACGAATAAGTGGAAGTGAGAATTGTCCTCCACCGGAACCTGTGGCTACTGTCAGTGTGAGTAGCATGTACTCCTCCTGCAATAAAGAGGAAAATAGTTCTAAAAAACTCCTCTAATCTTCACACTTGAAACTCTGTCCAAAGAAATGAGTGTCCTGAGACCGACATATGGGCCTACTGTAACCAGTGGCTGTGGAGCGACATAGGCGTGCTGAATGCTCCAGCTACTTGTTGGCCAATCCTAGTGACTGTGTGTCCCCTTTTTACCCCAGAAAGTATGGCCAAAGTGAAGGTAGGGTCACGTGGGATTTCTGGTATATAAATGGTTACATAGAGTAGTGCAGAGTATCTCTTACGGGATGTCTTGTAGGATGACTTTGACACCTTCGTTCTTCTGAGGTAAAGAGGCGTACGTTATACCTTAATATGGAGTTCTGACCCTGTGGCAGGGAACTGCTATACATTTTTATTCTCTGGTACCCCTGTGAAATACCCTTGCCTCCCATGGCCCCACAACAACCTTCTCTAAACAGGAGCCAAAACTTTCGGCTCCCTTCCCCATCTCAATAGCTCTTACTTGATGGGAGGGATGAGAAGATGCCTCCGGGAGGAGGCTACAGGGAGCAGTGTGCAGGCTCTGGACAGCTCATCCAGAGGGAGCACCTCTGGACAACCACCTGGGGTTGCCTTGTTTCCTGTTAGGACCTGCTTCCCTCATAAAAGGCTCACCCTGAACTGAGGGTCTGTTTCCTATTGCATTTGTTTGGAGGGTGGCTGCCTTGGGCCACATATGGGGGTCGGTGGGAAGAAATCAGGGCAGGGGGCACTGTGGTCATGTTGAGTAATGAAGTACTAACGCTTTCAGTTCTGCAGGGCCTGGGTGCCTAATTACTAGAGTGAAGACCAAAGCATGTTTGGTACAGTGGCAGTGGCTGCTGCTACAAAGAGGTGTAAAACACAGGTTTGGAAGGAGAGCTGGGGATAATTTGCTATTTCACAGTCTTAGACTTCACACAGAATTTTTAGTACTGCTTCCCATTTCTTTTCTTTTTAATCTGTCAGGGAAGGTGAGATCAGCAGGCATGAATATCATGTGGTGTAAGAACAAAAGTGGAGCTGTGTTCCCCTTGGGTCCAGGAGAGGAGCCTTGGGTGGGGCCTTACAGGGCATTTGGTGTCACTCTGGGGAGTGGTGGGGTCAGTATTCCCACCGCTCTCCCTGTGCCCCTAGGTGCTAGCTTCTGGAAGGTTCAGACCTTGCTCCCTTGGGGCAGGACCTCCTACTGGCTTTGATCCCTTGGCCATGTGTCTCTCCTTCCTGTCCATCTCACACCTTTGCAGGTGACCTTCCCAAAGCATGGCTTTGTTCATGTCACCCTCCATAGCTCCCCATGCTCCAGGCAAGGACAGAGCAAGCTCAGCTTTGCTTCATGGACAAAAGCCTTAGGATAGAGATTAAAGGGCTGAGAAGGGTGCCAATAGGTCATACTGTCTGGGCCTGCTGTGGTCAGGGCCTCAAAGTAGTATCAGACTGACCCAATTTTAAAACAGTCCTGGTCAGACTTCTGCTTGAAACCAGAAGAGTTTTAGGTCTTTTCTTTGAGACATTAGAATATTGCATATATACATTACAAGTTATGTTGTGGATAAGATTGAGGTCTAAGTAGATATTCTTTTATGGTTCATATACTCTTTATGCATAGAGCCTGAAGGTAATTTTATGCAATATATTAGTGTGCCTATATTTTGACTGTCACCTATTAAACAAGATGAAGTACAGAATTTTCCACCTGCAGATGTGTTTGTGTTCAGAATTTTTAGATTTTTTAAGCATTTTGGATTTTAGATTTTCAGATTAAAGATGCTCTACCCACATTACAATATTAGTGCCAGCAAGTGTATATTATATTTTCAGACCTGGAGGTCACTGGTGACTTGAATGATTGTTATTTTCACAGAGGGGTAAGGCTGAGAAGGGAGAGGGTAAAAGTAGGTTCCAGGTCCAGAGGCTGGATAGTGAGGTGAAGACAAAGTGGGGTACTGTGAGATGCAGGGAAGAGCTGTATCAATAAATGGCATGGAGTTGAAGAAACAGACAGATGGGTGTGGGGTTCTTAGCCCTGGACTGTGGCGGGCATGGGATCCAGAGTGTCAGAGGAAGGGTCTCCTGCAGCAGAAGGAAAGGTGTTACCTGCTTCTTTTAGAAGCCTTCAGTCCATATTGATATTAAAAGGCCTTAGGCAAGGGCCAGTGATCATTAGAAACTTTTTGTGCATGTGCTGAATTTTAATTATATTTGAAATTTACTAATGAGAACATGTTGCGTGGCTGTTGGCACAGCTATAAAAGCCTCACCTGGTTTGGTTCCCATTCCCCCTCCCCACAAATCCTCATCTGGTATGAAGCCCCATGCACAGGCCATGAAGAGGAGTGAGTTGCTGGCCATGTCACCACCTGCAGAAGGTTAGGGAGATACAGTGAACCTAACCTTCAAACGTGTAGTTATTCTAACAATAGAAAAAAAATAGATTTTAAGGGAGAAATATGGAAAATACAGACAGACACAAAGAAATATAGTAGTCCTGTCTTATCTAGGAGGAATATATTCCAAGACCTTTAGTGGATGTTTGAAACCACAGTAATATATATATATATATATATATATATATATATATATATATATTTCCTCCTATATTACATACCAGTGATGGAAGTTAAATTCATAAATTAGGCATAATGGGAGTTCCACAACAGCAACAACTACTAATGGTAATACAGAACAATTACAACATTATACTGCAACAGCTCTCCATTTATCTCAAAATATTTTATTCAATTATAGCTTTTCTCTGGCATGTTTTCAGAACCATGGATTCCACGGCTGTGTCTACAGGGTCAGTTACAGAGTATGTGAAGCTCAGTGCCAGGTTTGGCTGTTCACAGTACTTTCATAAAATATTAACTTGGCCCCAGCCTGGTTTCTTTCATGATCAGAGGTCATGGACTAATCTGCATACTGAGCAATGTTAAAAATAACTTGGGAACATTGCCATTCAGTTACACTTGGACACTGGGTGCCAGCCCTTCTGTATGGGGTGGCAATTTCTGCGTCTAGACTCCATTATTAATAAACGCATGGTATTATTCCTTATGAATAGAAAGGTGCTTTATAAATTGTCCTCTCTGAGAAAATGACCATGCCACTTAGCTCTCCTACTGTGGGAGTAGCTGCTCAGTTCCTCCAAGAACGCGGGAGTTTATTTATACACAATGAAAGCATAATTAAAGCCACTTACTTTGTGACTGCATATCACTATCAAGTAGATTTGGGTAACAGCTCCTGTATATATGTATACATAATGCTTTAATCATTAAAATTGCTTGCATTTCTATTACATTCCAGATAGGTCATGTTGGATGTGGTATGACTCAAAAGTACTAGAATGAATTTTGGTTTAATGACTTTGAAAATGTTAAAAAATTCTGTTTTCTCTGGCAAATAGATCTGGTTTATTTAGGGGCTCTACAGATGGTTGATAGTTTATAATAACTTTATGGATGCCTCTTCGTCAAACCTGTAATTGTAGATTTATCTTCTCAGGAAGTATGAGAAGTTCTCTAGGTCTTTTAAAAAAATTACTTGTCATGCTAGAAGAAAGATGGCAAGTGCTTGTCACACAAATCAGTCGCTTACGCCTTGTAGGCAGGAAAGTAGAACAATGGACAAATACATTTTTTCCTCAAATTTATGGATCTCTGATTTATCTGAAAGAAACACTGATTTGAAGTTTTATAAATTCAGATTCTTTAAGCCAGGTTTCTTCCCAGACAGCCAAAGGAGGGGAGAGAAAAAGACATTCCAGCCCACAACACCTTGAGAAAGTAGCACTTTCTACTTGGGTGTCTTTTTCTCCCCTCCACACTGATGGATGCCTTTAGCCAGCTCTTCTGTGTGTGATGATTTGGGAAGATGTCTCTGGTTCCCTTGCAGATTGTGAATGAGTTTAATGTTTTAGTCTTGTAGAAGTTGGCAAGGAGCATTGTTTTAGTATCTCAATTAAACCACTTGCTAAAGAGACATCATGAAAAAAGAAAAGTTTACAATTCTCTAATTGGTATATTGACTCCATGCCAGGGTCAAGGTTCCGGATTCTTTCCTTCTTTACCTTGTGTCTCTTTTAGCTCTTGTAGGTCTGGCTAAACTAGTTATATCTATTTCCACTTCAGTTTCTTTTCCAGATGATATGATCTGGACTAGAGAAGTGAATGGCTTATTAGTGACAGAAACTTAAGTTGGACTAACTTGAGCAAGCTGAGGCTTTTCCAGGACAGGAGATCTCCCAGACCTAGGGCACTGCAAGAAGAGCAGGAAATATGGAGCCTCAGGAACTGGAGGAACGGACTGCAGTCTCAGCTCCTGAAGATTTCCACCCTACTCTTAGGCCCCCTCACCTATCTGGGGATCGGTGATATTCTGCTTTTTCACTGCCACCTGCCTGCTCTTTTCTGTGAAAGAGAACATGGATGACAATAGTGCTTGAGCCTTTTATCTATGGTTTCAGCTGCTTCAGAGGAGATTGGCCTGAAACTAATTCCCTAACACAGCCAGAGAAAAGGCCTTCCTTCCTGCCTGGAACCTGTTTGTTGTAGCCTGCAGTTTGTCACCTGGAATATTACAATTTGGGGAAGTGTCCACAGGGCTGTAGTACTGCTGGTGGGTAGAGTGGGTATGGGGGGTGGAGGCAGTAGGAGCAGGAGGTGGCTTCTCCGCCTGGTAGGGTGGGTTCCATAATGACTCTGGAATTTGGCAGTGGAGCTCATTAGTACCTCCTCCTGGTAAGGCTAGTACTGGGGGTTCAACTGCCATCTGGGTTATTAGCTGGGTTCTGTTCTATTTCTGGCTAGCCATTTCACAACTGCCTGTTGTGGGTCCTAAGGGGAACCTGGGAAGAAAAAAGGTGTGTGGGTGGAGGATCAACAGAAATCCCTCACCACTACTAGAAAAACAACTCAAAGAACATGCATTTATGTTAGTGAGTTCTTATAACGTGGGACTTCCCTCTCCGGCGATTCTCCTTCTGTGCCAGCTCTCAGAAGCACAGTTTTGGCAACATTCATATGATACTGCAATCACAGGGCCAGAAGGCTCTACAGAAGGGCATCGCTGTGGTCATCCTGGAGAGCATTTGTCAAGTAGGTGTGCCTTTGGGATAGATTTCCAAGTATTAGCTATTGTCTTTTGTAGCTACCAGAAGCACTCCAATGTTGGAACCTAAATTTCTGGGTTTGCATCTCAGAAAACTCTCTCAGTGACTTTCAGCTAGCAGTTCCCCTCTCTGAGCCTTAACTCTCAAATGTATAAAGTGGGGACAGTACTATCTGCATGGGACAGGGCTGTGTAAACTGTGCAACTATAACAAGATAGTGTGTTTCTTTTCTTTGTTGTCATCACTTGAATTTGAATGACTATGACAGAATTTCTCCCCATCCTTGGCCTTTTACCTTGGTGAGTCTGAGGGTATAATTTAGCACTTGGTCAGAAAAGAAAAAAGAACCCAGGACCATTGGGAGACATTTTACCCTGTTTCTGTTATGCTGAAGTTAAGCAAATACAACCTTCCCCCCCCCCCCTTCTGTGTTCTTCATCTGACATAATCTGTGGAGATTATTCTGGGATTAAGGCTTCCCTAGAAGATATGCTGGGGTCTAGCTTGATGTGCCCTATACTGGTGGGTCATTTGTGCTCACTGTCCCTCAGAGTTAGGATTTGTGGGTGCTGTCATCTTGGCAACCTCTTGTTTTTGACTGTGAGGGACTGTGCACGCATACCTTCTCCCTGTGTGGGGAGGGCAGGGACCAGTTTTAAAACACATGCCAGTCCTTTCTTCAACTGCTGAGCATTGGTTAGTGTGAAGGAGCCACTATTTGAGAGGATCTCCTATAGCAGCCAGTCGCAGTGAGAGGTGATTTTTGCCACTCAGAGGATACTGGACATCTAGAGACATTTTGTTGTAGCTGGTGGAAGCAGTGGTGTTATTGGCACCTTGTAGTTAGAGGGCAAGGATACTATTGACTATCCTACCATGTATAAGGCAGCTCTCCAGCAAAGAATTATTTGTCTCCTAATGTCACAGCAAGTTCTCCTTGATATTCCATCATTTGAGTTTCTCCTTTGGTGGGGAAGAAAAGAAAGGAGTTTTGGCCATGGTTTTTCTTCTCATTAAGAGACATATTTTAAGACTATAGATTAAAATTTCCTTGAAATTTAATTGGGACTCCCTTGTTAAATTCCAAAAGTGGTTGCCTGACTTTTGTTAAAGACAGAGCCACTTGCTCCCCTCCAGAAGTGACACAGCTCTTTGATACTGAAAAGGGCAAGTTGTCCCTCCTTGTTTTTCCAGTCCTCCCAAGAAATATTCGAGCTTCTCGGCTATGGCTTATTGTCTCTGAAACAAAGAAATAGAAGAAAGAAGAAAACCTGTGCTCCAGTTCGAACATAGATTAACTTAAGTGCATAAATGTTGAATACCATCTTTTGTTTGTTCTTAAATCAATCACTACTTAGAACACTGGGTGATTTGCTCAGACACAGGGGCCTGTAGAAATGCTGACCTCTGGAACACTCATGGCCCCAAGATGGCTCTGTTGTCTGGAAAACATTGTTATAGGAAAGGCAGGCAGAAGCAGCGGTCCCCAGAGGGCCTGGGGTGCTAGAAGGTGACACCAATTCAGGTACAGAGATGAAAATCAATACCTGTTGAGGCAATTGGGCTTGGGGCTGGAGAGAAGGTGAGACCAGTGGTTCAATCAGGGAAATTCTTTTGAGCTCACAGTAGCAGTGTGGTTAACTGATATTTTCTATAAAGTCTTCCTTGTGATATATTCCAGTTCTCCAGACTCTTTTCCCCTGCTTACGAGGTTCTAGCTGCACCAGCATGGTTGCAGCTTTTCAAGCTTGCCGTTTCCTCTCCGTCCCTTTGCCTTCTGCACATGGTTTTCCCTGTGCAGGAATGATCTTCCCACCTTTTCATCTGGTCTGCATGACCTTTACCTTTGGGTCTTCCTTCTCCAACTGGAACCGTGACCTACTTAGCGTCTATACCTTGCATCAAGTTTCCTGAGGACAATGGCCGTCTTCATCTTGTTTTCTACTATACCAGAAATGCGTACTCTTTATAAATGTCCAGTGATTTTGGAATGAATCCTGAACTCTGGGATAGGGCTGAACCCGAGGATATTGAGGGCCCCAGAATAAATGGAGAACAGGAAGAGGAGGCTGTTTACAGAAAAGAAATTGGGCTGGGCTGATGATACCTGATTTTCCTTTCCTAGGCTCATTTCCCCTTTAAATATCTACATTCTGGCATTTGGGTTAAGTTGATTTTCTGAAAATGAAATAAAGGCTCCAGAAAGAGATTCTCAAATCGAATCATACTTTCAATAATTCATTTTTTATAAATAGACCATAAAACATTATATATACTTCAGTGGGCTTTTTGATACATTCTAGAGATTTACATGTGTGGTTAAAGTTTCCTCAGTTTGAGTTTCCAATTAGATAGGTACTGTGGGTCCAGTCAAGCTCCTAGATGCATCCGTGGATTGTTCTCAGCCACGTGCTCCAATAGTGTGTGTCCACTTATCCTGAAATTGGAGCGGTTTTGGGCACTGCTCTTGCCTCAGAGAAATGTGAAGGCAATTCCTGCCATGGAGGAGTTATGAGGACCTAACTATCAACCAATTCTCTGACTTCTGATGACTGAGTGTCGAGCAGCTCTCTGGATGTTGAAAAGGAAGAGAGAGTGGGGTGAACCATAGGAGTGACACCACCTGGGTGAGCTTCAACTCACAATCTCAGAGCCAGCCTCAGAGTTACAGGGGTCCAGGAGATCCTTTTGTCTCTGGCCACCTCATTTTATAGGTGAGAAACTGATATATTCTTTCTCTTCTTCCTCAGCAGTATTTGTGTATCAAGGGCTGTCTTCCAGCCAGGCTGTAGTAGATATTATTTTTAATTTGAGTTCTTCTTCATCCAGTTTCCCAAATGGCCCCTGATCTCTCTTTTGAAGACTCCTTTTGTGAGAAACTTGCTCAACTTGAGGGTGGTGGAGAACTCTCCCAGTGCAGTCTGTTTGGGCTCAACAGGACAGGTGACTTAAGGAGAGAATTCATTTCTTCATCTTTCCCAGGTGTTGGAGCTGCATTTCTTGCATTCTTTGACCCCAGGGCCCTTCTCATGTTTTCAGGATCAGCACTAATGGCAGCAAGCACCTTGTTTCAGTCCTCACCCTGTGGTCTTTTCTCTAGTCAACTCTTCCTCTGTCTTCTCTTGTGAAGACCTTTATGATTGCATTTATAGCCAACCTGGGTAAGTCAGGATAACCTCTCCATGTCTGGATCCTATTCACATGTGTCAAGTTCTATTTGCCAGTCACAGGCTCCATGTGTTAGGACCTGGTTGTTTCTACCACACAGGGTTCCTGCTTTCCTCTTTTCCCAACCCAATCTTTCAATATCATTTCAATTCTGTGAGCTTCTGATGTCTTGTCAATATACTTCAGACCTTTTGTTATTGTAGAGGAAGAGCTGTTCATAGTTTAAAGGAGCTTGGGTACGTTTCTGTTGCTTATGACTAGGAATCAATGTGATAAAACAGTACTATGAGATGAATTTCATATGCATCATACTTTTTAATCCTTACACCAATCCTCTTTAGTGGGGGTGCTATGCCTATTTTATAGATAAGAAAACTGTAGCTTAGAATGGCAATCACTAAGTCCAGCAGCCAGTATACATGATGGAACTGGAATTTGAAACTAGTGAGTTTCATAGACGAGCATGTAATTTGTTTCTTAGAACCATGAGTGAATTATCACTGGGTAGCAGTCTGGCCAACATGGAGTGAGAATTACTTCCATGCCCTGACATCTAAATCGTTGTTTAGGTGGGAAGAAAAGGCAAAGGGGAGGTGGTCCAGGCAGGTGGGAAACTGAGAAGCAAGAGGTGACCCCAAGAGGTGTTTGAGGAAGGCAGGACAGAAAGTGATGCCTCACTAGAGGTGCAGTAGTAAGAGAAATGAAGGAAATAGCCATAGGTAGAGTGCTTCTGTGTGGACATAGTCACTCAGTATGTGGACTGCCCATGGGAGTGACATTGGGACTGAACTCTGCTGTGAATCTAATTTTATCATGGTCCCTCACTTATCATGGAGGTTATATTCCAGATGCCCCTGTGATAAGTGAAAATCAGGGAAGTAGTGACATTATATTTATTTTAGCATTTATAGAGTTTTTAAGGCTTTATAAACCCTTCCCACGCTCTTAAAAACCTTTCCCATGCTTTTAGAAACATTTCTAATGTTTTTAACCATTTTCTAAACTCATAAACCTACATAATTTTAACAACATACATATACTGTATGATGCTGCAAAATCCTGCAATATAGCGAAAAATCTGTGATAAATAATTTAGATTAGTAGTTTTGGAAAACCTGCAAAACAGTGAACTTGAGAAAGTGAACCATGAAATAGTGAGGGACTGCTGTGGATCCCTGCCTACCCCCTTCTGGTCTCTTCATTATATGTGGGCTGGTTAAACACCTAACACCCTTTGCTAGTGTTAATCAGCTTTTTTTCACAGATGCTAACGAAGAGCTTGCCTTCCAAAAGCTAATGCATTTCTCCCTGGGTATTTATATGAGTGGAGGTAAACAGGTGATTTCTGGAGCTCTGGAGGCAGCCTGAGGGCTAGTACTAAAAGACCTCTGGTATATATCTATTCTCAAGAATATTTGCATATTTGTTTAAGGCCCAGTGCATCAACTAAGAGGGAAACATTTTACTTGGCAATTCTTGGTCACCATTTGTGTTAGTCAGCTTCCTGTTATAGTAACAAGATACCTGACATAAGCAAATTTTACAAAAGGCAAGGTTGATTTTGGGTCACAATTTTGGATGTCTCAGTGTATGACTAGTTGACGCTATCACTTTTGGACCTGTGGCAAGGAAGTATATCATAGTATATCATGGTAGGACCATGGCTGCCACAAGCAGCTCATCTCATGGTGGATGAGGAGGGAGGGGTGGAGGGAAACAGAGAGAGAGAGAGAGAGAGAGAGAGAGAGAGAGAGAGAGAGAGAGAGAGAGAGAAGAGAGACTCTCACAATCCCCTTCAAGAGATTACCCCTGATGACCTAAGACCTTCTACTAGGTTTCGTCTCTTAAAGATTCAACTACCTCCCATTAGTGCCATAGTATGGGGAACACACCCTTAAAATGGGCTTTGGTGGGGGCGAGTCCAGATCCATATATGGTACCACTTTAGCATAGTTGCTACACTTAGCAAATAAAAATATAAAAGGCCCACTTGAATTTGAATTTCAGACATTGGACAAATGGTGAAAATCCTGTCCATTATACAAACATTGCGCTAAGAAATTATTTGTTGTTTATCTGAAATCCAATTTTAACTGGACAACTTGCATTTTCTTTTTCAGATCACTTACTTTGTTTTTAAAGAGAATAAAAATAGCAAAAAAAATGTTAGAACTGATGCAGAATTTCACTAAACAAGTAATAGGAATTTAAAAATGGTTATTATATCGCATAATGTTGTCTGGTATTTCATCTGGCAATCCTAAACCTGACCCCACTGTTTCAAAGTGTTCTGGGGGCATGGAAGTAAGCATTGGATCACACCTGTGAAAAGAGACTGAGCCGTGGGTGGGTAACAGGGCTATGGAGGACCCCAAGGTCAAAGGAAGTACAGCATTAAAGAGTCTTTTGGGTGACGACTTGGAGAAAGACGACTGGGCTGCAGTTCTTCACCACATGACTCCGTCCTCTGTCCAGCTGCGCCACAGCAGCGGAGGCCCTGAGCCAAGGACTAGTGCCACATTGTCGAAGCTGTGTCATCCTCTTACCTGCTGAGAACCAAATTCAGATATGCTAGCAGTAGGGCTGAGCTATCCAAAAACAGTTATTGAGCTTGACTATGAGCCTGTCTGTGTGAGTGATGGTCAGGTAGAATTGGGTACCTAGATATCCTCTGCTTTGAGGAAAAAGTAGAAGCTCAGCATGTCTGTTATGATGCTTCATGATGTATTACAACTATTTATTCTGTGTCTATTTCTATTAGATTATCAAGATCAGTTTCCTATTGTTTGTTTACCCTCTAGCCTCCTGCTATACTTTAATAGCTAGGTTTTACTGGAAGGTAAATCTCTTAACTTTTGGATTTTTGTCCTTCTCTCCTTTTTCTAGCTGTCCTATTGAGAATTTGGCAGGTATTGTCCTGTGAGAACTGGTTGGGAGCAGAACTATTATAAGTATAGTAGAAGATCTTCATTAGACTCTAAATGCAGAAGGCTAAATTCCCCATGTGCTTCTATATGCTGAAACCTTTGCAGGGATGAGCAGCATCCCAACTCTGCTGTCTGACTCTTCTCACTAGTAAATTAGGATTTCTACACTGTCTCTTTCCTTTGGATCTCTGCTTCCACAGATTTATTAATTTTATCAGTACAGTTAGAGTTCAATCCGTCAAGTATCATTAAGTATCTCTTACTTGCCAGACATGGGACTGGCTTTGGAGAATACATGACAATTATTATGACAGTAGTACGGCCTGCATCTTAATCGTGGCCCAAGCTGTTGGTTGCATGCTTGGTTGCTGTCTGTAGTGCTGTCGGAGTATGGTAAACTTTTAGGAGGTAGGATCTGAAGGAAGAGAGCTGTGTCACTGGGACATGACCTTGCGGGGATATTGGGATCCCAGGCCCTCCTCTCTCTCTCCTTCCCAGACACCATGCTGTTAGCAGTTTCCTGTGCCATACACTACTACCATGATGTAGTAGGCTCAAAAGCAATGGGGGAGCCAGTGAGTCTGGAGTGATAGCTCGGTAACAGTGACCCCAGTAAATCTTTACAAGTGGATTACCACAGGTGTTTTGTCATAGTGATAGGTAACTAATACAGGCAGGGTCTCTATGTGGTAGCATATGCCTATAATCCCAGTGTTTCAGATCTAGTGAGCAAAACAGATGAGAAAGCACAGTTTCTCTAAGATGAGTGAGGGCAGTTATGAGGTAAACACAGTATTTTACAGAAGCACACAGTAGGGCCTTTTCCTTTCATTTTAGCATCTTCTGGGCTGGTGAGATAGCTCAGTGGACTAAGCACCTGCTTAGGCAAGTGCAGAGACCAGAGTTCGATCCCCAGTACCTCATGCCACACCAGCCCTGGCCCCAGATGCACTGAGCTGTCCACTGAGATGTGGTGTGGTAGCCATGCCTATAATCCCAGTGCTGAGAATGCTGAAAATAGGAGGATCACTATGAGTCTGAGCTACATAGTGAGACACTGTACCAGATACATGAAAAATAAGTTTTAAAAAAATTTATTATCTTCTCTCTCAGTCCCATTGCTCCTCTAAGAGTCCATTGTAAACCCTGCCCTCAAGGGCTTCGAGCAGTGGCAGTTAGGGAGCAGCTAATGGCTGATGGGTCTTGTTCATAGCTCTCCTGCAGTAAAGAAAAGAAAATTCTAAGAGGCAAGAAAGTGTAAGGCCACAGGATGCATAATCCTAGTTGCAGTTCGGTTGGGTTTGGGAGAGTGTGAGGGACAGGTCAGTTAAGCTGAGGGCTTCACCGTGTGAGAGCGTGACCATTTCTTGTGGCTGGGTCTGTGAGGCCGCCACAACACATACTGTGGTTTTGCTTCTCTCTTTGAGGTTAGCTTGATGTTATTTTCTCTTTCCCGTGGGAGCATCCCCATTTCTGTGACATTCTCTTCCCCACCAGTTTTGTTTCTTCTTGCTTCCTTTCTTATCTCTCTCTCTCCACGTTTTGGCTGCTCACTCTCCTACAATCTCATTCTTTTTCTCTTTTCCTTATAACTTTTTTTTTATCCTTACCTTTGAGTCTTCTTTGCTTTTCAATTTCATCCTGCTGCCTCTACCTCCGTGTTCTGAAACATAGCCTTTAAACTCAGGGTTGAGGAGGAAAGTTTCATTTCCAACGGCTCTTTGTACAATATAAAAGAACATCTCATGTGTGTCTGGGTATCCTAGGAAACAGAACTCTAGTTTTTGTTCAGGGCAGATTCTGTTTGTAAGAGACAGTGAAAGGAGAGTCTTGCACCTGGGCAGCAGAGGAGATTCAGTGCTGGGAGCCTTCTCTTCAGCAGAGGAGGAAGCAGAACAATGACCCCATTTTCCCACAATTCTCTACACTACGCCTATCCTTGAGTTTCCTCTCTATTGAGTTCTCTCCTGATTCTTAAGGGAAAAAAAGCACAAAAAAGCACAAAACCCCACAACACTTTTGTTCTGTTTTTCAGTCCTATTTCTATATGTTTCCTTGCTCTTTTTTCTCTTTCAGCTTTTCTACATTTATTAGAAATTATCACGGCCCACATCACCCTAACTTCTTTCTTTGGTTCTGGAAGAGACAATCAAAGCTGTGCCAGGGACTGCAGCCTCTAAGTAACTCCTTTCAGAGGATGGTGTGGGAGTTTGGGTCAGGAGAGGCAGAAAAGACTTGGAAAGCTTATGCTGCCCCAGACAGTCCTTATGAGTGCAAAGGTGTTTTCTTTCTTTCTTTCTTTCTTTCTTTCTTTCTTTCTTTCTTTCTTTCTTTCTCTCTCTCTCTCTCTCTCTCTCTCTCTCTCTCTCTCTCATTCTTTCTTTCTAGTGTGAAACAGAATTATAGGATCTTAAAGTAGAAAAAATTCTCCACTGGACACTGAACTAATTTTTAATTCAGTGCGGGCCCTTTCTTCACTTAATGGTGGCTCTGTAAGGTGTCTTTGAATACTACTGAGGATGGAACACACGTTCCGCCATGTTGGTGGTCAGCACTGCTCATTCCCGCTCCTTGTGAGATGATCTTGCTCCACAGCTGCATCACTGGTACCTGTTGATCCTGCATGTGCTTCCCAGAGCCACTGGACATAAATCTTTCATGCAGTTCTCCTTCCAATATTGATGACATGTCAGATATTGAAAGTATTTCAAGGATCTTCTTTTATACTTGCAATATTTCACCATAGTTCCACCAAAAACACTTAAGTGAAATAAGCCATTCTTGCCTGCTTTTTAGTATAATAGAGAAGCAAGTTTTATGAGTGCCTCACTTCCTAGCTAAGCTAGTCCTGGAGAGGTTATGAGAGATAAAATGTGTTATCTCACAGAATGAAGACTAACAATAGCAAATTTTAAATTAATTTGATATTAATTAAAATTAGAAATATTTTTGCAGAAACAATATTAATTGTATACATTATAATTTATATAACTCTATTAATATTCATGTCATTTTATTTCTATCACTAGCTCATTGTCTCCCATGATTTGGTTTGTTTTTGTATTTTTCTAGAAAGGGTGTCATCTTTGTAGTTAGGGTTGGTATTAAATTCACTGTGTAGCCCAGGCTGGCCTTGAGCTTGTGGTATTCTTCTTGCCTCAGTCTCCCAAGTTCAGTGGATTACATCACTACACCTAGCTCATCTTCCACCTGGTAGGTGAACAAAAGGCTCCTAGAGGCTGAGGGTCTCCTGTCAGGTTGCCCAGGTCTCATGTTGAGTTATGACCTAAACCCAGTTCTTACTCTTCCAAGTTTTCCATTGTGTCATTGAAAAGTATGCATGTATCTTTGTCTCCACAAAGTATGTGAGCAACATTATGTGCCATATGTAGTCTCCTAAGTACAAGGTACTTGGCATATACAATCTAATGGGTTCTTGTAGATTTTCATTTCTTTATGTATGTGTTTCTGGATATGGCTATGGGAAGTGGGAAAAACACAAGCAGGGCTGGTGATATAGCTTGGGAGACTAAGTGCCTGTTCAGGCTCAGGAACAGGGGTTCAATCCCCTGTACCTCATGCCTCGCTGGCCCTGCCCCTGGGTGTGTTAAGCTGGCAACAGAGTCTGGGCATGGCGACGCATCTTGTAATACTAGCATGGTGAGACCCTGTATGAAATATAAAAGTAAGTAAGTAAATAAAAAAATAAACAAGAAACAAAGAAATCCAGTTCAGGTCAAGAAGTGGTTGGTGGCAAATGTAAAAATACCAATCCCATATAAAGACCAGTGAGGTTATTCCCAATTATAAACATCAGTGTGATTGATTTGTTTAGTAGCAATTCTTAGTATTGAGGTGGACAAGAGGGAATTACTCCTTCCCTGGAGTTACTTCAGAGGAATTTCCAGAAAGAGCCAGGAGATGGAAGAATATGAAAACTTTGATATCAAAAAATGAGCGGCCCTACCAGGGCAGAAAGAAGGGAGTTTGGCAAGCAGCAAGATCCAGAGTAAGAAGTGGGGTGGATGCTGGAAACCTGGACTTCTGTGCACGAGTTGGAGCAGGATTCTGGTATTCCGATAAGGTTTCCTTCTTTGCAAAGTGAAACCCAGTGGCTAAATTTAGCCGCACATAACACCACTGGTGATTCACGCGGGCTCAGGTGCGCCCACGTACAGCTGGCACAGGCTCGGTGTGCTTTCCAGGCCAGGCCGCAGCCCAGCTCTCCTGAGGCACCCAGACACTGGTAACCTTTCCCCTTCTGTGTCTCCATCTGCAGCATCCTGGCCACAGCAGGAACCCACTTCAACACCCACGTGGACCTGAGGACCCTCCGGGCGGTGCGCGTGCTCAGGCCCCTGAAGCTCGTGTCAGGGATTCCCAGTGAGCATCTGCTTCTTCTTTCTGCTCTGCCGGCAGCCTCATGTGCTCCAGGAGGTCCACAGTGCGGGATGAACGCGGCTGGGCGGAGTTCAGGGGCAGAGCGCTAGCGCGCACAAGGCCGTGTGCTCGACACCCGGTGCAGAAAAACAAACTAAAACTAAATGAAATGCACGGCAATTGCTCCTAGGAAGAAGCCCTTGTGGTAATAAACAGGGGAGATATAGCAATTAGGTGTAACATTTCACTTTAAAATTTAACATTTTTTAAATTTAAAAGATAATAGAAAATATAAAAATTTGGAAAGTAAACAATAAAAAGAAATTGAAAATCACTCTGTTCTATAATGTATGGATAACTTCCACTATCATTTTAGTGTAGCTTTTGTCTTTTCATATCTTATTCTGTGATTTGAATAGTTGGAATTATTAAGTCTTATCTAGCTTTGCTTTTTATTTTCTTGACTTTAAAAATTTTTATGTGTTGAGATAGCTTGGTGGTCTAAGTGCCTGCCTGGCAAGCTCAAGGACCAAGGTTTGATCTCCAGTACCACGTGCTGTGCCGGCCCTGGAACCCTGGGTGTGCTGTGCCAGCCACTAAAACTGGGTGTGGTGGCACATGCCTGTAATCCCAGGGCTGGGAAAGCCGGGACAAGGGCTCACTATGAGTCTGAGCTGTGCAGTGAGAACCTGTACCAAATAAATAAATAAAAGATTATAATTTTATTTTAAATTCTTATATGTTGTGATTTATTTAATAATCTTTATATGAATGAACAGCCTACAAATAAAAATGTTGTTTCCAGTTTTTTTTTTCAATTGCAAAGAGCACTACAACAAATATCATTTTATTTAACTCTTTATTAAAATCCCTGATCATTTTCCTGGGCTAAAAGCCTAGAAGTACTGCATCTGGGTGAAAGGCCATTGTGGTTTTTAGACATTGGCTGCACCAGTTGTTTTCCTCCCAGAGTGGAGGGGTGGATTGGGTTTGAGGTTGTGACAGAAAAGATTGGCTGTGTCCTTGTGCTTGGTGGGTTTATAGCTGAGCAAGGATAGACCTAATTGCCTGTAGGAAAGGAGCACATTCTGTATTAATTAATTAATTAATTAATTAAATTTTCATTTATTTAAATTTAGCCTATAAAGAGGAGTCCAGAAAGCATGGGTGAAGTTGAGGAAGAGTAATAGGCACGTACCTTGTCAGGGATTGATAAGGAGGAAGGAAAGGGGAGGAGAGGAAGAGATGATGGCTTTGGCTTTGGCTTATGTGTCCTGATTATCTCTTCTCATCATAGTGGTTTGTTTCTCATGCTTCCTATGACAGGGTGAACAGAGTGTGCCTGGCCATGGGGTACAGAGTAAAGACTCTGTGTCATTCTCTTTCTTCCCTCTAGGCCTGCAGATTGTGTTGAAGTCCATCATGAAGGCCATGGTGCCTCTTCTGCAGATTGGCCTTTTGCTCTTCTTTGCCATCCTGATGTTTGCTATCATTGGCTTGGAATTCTACAGTGGGAAATTACACCGAGCATGCTTCATGAATAATTCAGGTAAGGCCCCTGTTTTCTGTCTTCTTTTTCCCTTTTCCTCTCCTCTGATAATGGAGTATTTGGGGGGCCATTTTGAAACCTCGTTGGAAAGTGGGTTCTATCCCTACCCTAGAATTAGAATCAACAACTTCCTAATTACAGTCTTTTGAGGCACAGCCAGCTTAAAGATCCCTGCTTGACAATGATATTGCAAAGCAAATAACCTTTCAGCTTTCTATCTGGAATATTTTAAATAGGTAGTCTCAGGTCCTCCATCTTATGTTAGAGGGCTCTCAGAATGAGCATCAAGTCATCTGTCTGAATAAATACCCTTTATAAAATGGCATCTTTGGCCCACAGACTGGGGTGACCCAGGGGACCAGAGCTAGACTTGGGTCCTGCTGGAGGTATGGAGATGTTTTCTCCCACGCCCTGTCTGTGATCCCCTTGCTGTCTGTTTAGACTCACAGGTAGTGTGGAAGACCTGAGGGAGCTCCGAACTTAGCTTAGTGAGAGTGCACTTGGGAGACAGATGTGGTGCACAAGATCCCAATTCTCATCTTCTTGTTTGATTTGTTTTTTCCTAGGAGGAAAG
>PVKN010008279.1:0-25371 GCA_004027915.1 Capromys pilorides
AATAATAATAATAATAATAATAATAATAATAATAATAATAATAACAATAAAAGCAAAAGACTGGTCTTAAGAAAAAAAATTTAATAAGACAAAAAACAAAAGCACCAAAAAAATTCAAGACAATGATAATGTGAATAAGAAACCGTTAACCTGGTTTCCAGATCTGAAAAGTACTTACAATTAAAAGATGAAAATAGAAAGCCAGGTTAAGAATATAAGCAAGCAAGTCACAAGACATTTGAAAAATGTTCAATGTCACCCCAAGTTACAGAAATACAAAAGTTACACAAAAAGGAAATACATTTTAAATGTTTAAAATTTATATGCAAAAATAACATAGAACAGGGCCAGTTGAAGGTGCAGGATCTTGAAACCATCCACATATCTTGATCTAGCAACTTAGCATCTGAAAAACAACCCTCAGGAAATAAGTAGATATAATATATATATATATATATATATATATATATAAAGATTAAGGCAGTAAATTTATGAAACATGTGGAGGCTCTGGATGTGGGCCCCACACACATCTTTTCATCTTCACATCATTTTGGGGGCAGGGACTACTTTACAGATAAGGAAAAGGAAGACTAGATTGACTTAAATCATTTGTGCAATATCAAATGAATAAACAGTGGAATCACAATCATCTAACTCCAAAATGCAGGCTATTAACTTCTGCTGTCCCACCCCATGAAGATATTCCTGTGAATGCTTTATAGAATGATAAAGAACTGCAATCAGCCTAAGTATCTAAGAACAGGGGCTGACTGAAAGGTTGTAAGAAAGTTCTAAAAGGAGTAGTTGAAAGATACAACGCATGTTTAAATTAAAAAAAAAAAACCAAAAACTTATACTAAAAGACATATGCCAACTATGATGAGACAAATATGGTTTGAAGGGGATTAATTGCAATGTGTCTTCTACTGTAATAAATTACTTAATTTAGACATTAACCATGTTTTTTATTACCACTCACTAACCAAATATTTATGGCAATATCTATCAAATATAAAACTTATGGTGTGTCCTCACCCCCCTTCTTACTAGGGCTAGTGCTATGCAAGTTCCAGCTGTTTCTAAAAGTCAACACGATCTTGAAAAGTTAATGTTTTAAACTGACTCAGAACATCCAGGAAGCCACGCGTGGGCAGCTAAAGGCATGCACAAGTGGCAAGAGCAATGGAGCAAGTGTGGATAAAGCCAGGTCAACTCTTGATGGCAGTGTGCTTTTTACTGCAATTAATTTGTAAAGCTTTAAATGTTAATCATGTTTTTCTATCATACCTTGTATGTTACAGGCTTCACTAATGTAACACTGAGTATCTGTTTTCATGTTATTTAAATGCTTATAAAAATGATTTCCTTATGTGCATACCAGATGAGGTGTTTTTATGAGCCTTCATCCCCACTGGATGGCCCTTGGCAGCATTTGCCGTATTTCTGATGCCACCACATAAAGATACTCACGAAAGAGGATTTTCAGATCTGCTTCAAAAAGTAACACAAAGGTTGAGATGAGTGTGTTCAAAGTGAGAAAGACTACTTTAAAACATATTAATGGTAATGTATCTTTCTACTGCAATAACTTGTTTTTATTTAAACACATACCATAGTGCTGGCCAAACAGCTCAGCGGATTAAAGCACCTGCAAAAAGCAGGTACAGGAGCCCCAGGTTCGAATCCAGGCCTGCCGTGTCCCATCCCACCCCTCGCCCCACAGCACACTGAGATGGAAATTGAGACTGGGAGTGGTAGCATGTGCCTGTAATCCCAGCTCTTGGGAAGCTGTGAACAGGCAGATCACTACAAGTCCGATCTACTAGTGAGATCCTGAACACCCTGTAGACCCTTCTTCAAAATACAAAAAAATAAAAGAAATAAAAAATAAACATATACCATATATTTTGATCACCCCTTGTATGCACAGTGTGAGCCTAATGTTGTGAGTGTATTAATATAGTATATGATAATTATTAATTACAATCTTATACTATATAATACCACATTTTTAAAAAGATATGGTAAAATGATCTGCTGCAATGTGATAAAACAAAAAATAAAGTTTATCTCTAGTTTGTAAATTTTTATTTTCTTCTTTCTAGTTTTCACACATCTGCACATTTTCTACAATGACCTTGCAACTTTTAATCAGGAAAATAATTATTATTTAAAATATATGGAGTTACTGAGTGTGATGGTGCACAGCTATAATCCCAGCACTTAGGCAGGGGGCCGACCGCAAGTTCGAGGCCAGCCTGGACCAGAAAGTAAGTTCAAAGCCAGCCTGAAATGCATAGCAAAATCTTGTTTCCAAAAAGAAAAGATTTTTTAAAATGGAATGAGAAAGGAAGAAAGGCAGACATGCATTGAACAGGCATGTTTATAGCTGACTGGCATGTATTTAAAAATGGAGTAAATTTGGAAATATTTATCATCAAAATACTGAAAGTGGAAGAAACAATACCCAAAGAGAAAGGATTCTATCTGGAGGAATCTGAAAGTCTTCCTGAGTCCTTTCACTACCCAAAGATTACCGGCCTCTGCTGCTAGGAAGAAGAGACCAAGGCTGTCTCTTGGTCCAACACTGGAATGAAGCGCAGTATGACTATGTTCACCATAAGGGATTCTAAAAGCCTTCTGAAGGAATATTCATCAGTAAAACGAAGATAGGCTCAAAGCACAGACTGTCAAATTCTTCTTTCAATCTAAGTCTCCCAGTGTATTTAGAATATAAAAATAAACTCATGATCAAAATTAGTCTCATTTTAATTCTAAGCCATACTTTCAATAATCAAAATGTAGCATTCAACTCTTGAGAGCCTCAGCTAAATAAACCAACTCCTGAGCAATGCCTAACACATAGTGGGGCATTCGAAGGGTGTGTAATAAAAGAATGAATGAGAGGTCACACTGAACCCAGGCAAACCCACAGGTTTTACAGCATGGCACCCACATTTATTTTACACTTTTAGGTAGCTCAAATCAATACCAAGTTAACTGATAAAGGTATTAGGATATTCCTGAAAGAGAAAGGAGACAGACCTGGGTATGAGGCTCTGGCCAAGCACAGTAGGTAGAACCTCAAATACAAGACTCAAACTTAAATGCTAGGGAGAATCTCAGCTACCAGACTCAATCTCAGGTCTAGTCGAGCATTCTAGTCATCTCACAGCTCTGGCTGGATCTGTTTGAATTAATCTATCTCTAATATCTCCCAGCAGAGGTAGCTAGCCTTGTGACTTTCAACCAATAGGTATTGTTTTTTCATGACATTTCACAGATTATCTTCTCTACCCTACAAAAACTCAAGAGGAGGAAAAAAAAAAAAAAAACATCCTATTTGAGGGTCACCAAGCAAAGTGATAAAAACAAGCTCCTTTCAAAATGTCTCTTTTGCTCAGCACAACAGAAGTAAGGTGGTTCTTTTTAGATTAGCAATGTAGTCTAAAATGTCATATTTCTTTTCACTAGTGTCACCTTACATAAGCATCTGTCATCTTTGAAATCTCTCTGCCCCTTCCGTTCCCCATGTTTTACTAGTTATAAAGTCTTGTTGATTTTTTCTCTATCCTCACTTTGAGCCTGTGCTTTTTCCCTGACCTCAGATTAGCAATTTGGTTAAGCCCTTGAAAAAGTATTCTCTCCCTAATTCACTGCAACTCTTCCTCCTCCATGTCTCTCTGTGCTAAACACATAACACACACTCCACGTTGCTGCTGGGTTATCCTCCGGAAGCTGGAATCTGACCCCGGCTCATGTGTTAGGCACACTTCTCTTCCATCAGCAGCCGTTTAGGAAACCACTTGTCCATCATCATCTCCTTTATAACATTTCTCAGCCCACAGGGTTCCATGTACCCCAGATCCTACGCCCTTCAGGAAAACAAAACAAAACCCAAACTCCTTAGCACAGTATTCAGGTTCCTCAACAACAGACCACCTTACATCTTCAGCTTTAGTTTTCCTTTCTCAGCCTCAAGTAGCCCTTCCATATTAAAATAATAATCATCAGAGAACTCATACCTTCTACTTTAGCCAAGACATACCCTGTTTCCCCCCATGCTAACTGCTAATAATATGCTCTGAATCTGATTTATTCTCCACTTTCTCCTGTAGTCAATCTTTCAGGCCTATCTTAAGTGCAAACATATTTTTACACCACAGCTTTCAGATGTGTGCACATCTCACTCTAGCAGGATTCTGCAGAAAGATACAAGCTCTTAATCTCTAGTACCTGACAACTTGTCCCAGAGAGCAGATACCTCATGAATCTTTGAAACCATGGTCAAAAATAAAAGAAGGTTGACAACCTACTACTTTTTTTTGGGGGGTGGGGGAGAGATGGAACCCCAGGCCTCAGGAATATGCTGGCCAAGTGCTCTACCATTGACCTACAACCGCAGCTTGCATTGCATATAGACTCTTTCTTCTTTTTTATAGTACTGGGAATTGAACCCAGCAGTTTGCACATGATAGGTGTGATACCATCAGGCTACATCCCTGACCCACTAGATTCTAAATTCTTCCTCTCATTGGTCAAAAATCAGCCATATCCTACAAGAATAAATGTTGTGGCCTGGATCTGAACTGTTTCTCGCAAGACCCACTGTGTTGAAGGCCTGGTCCCAAATCAGGCAGTGTACAGAGGCAGGGCTCTGGAGAAGTGATCCCATTAGGAGGCTGCTAACCTCACCCATGGAGTGATCCACTGATAGGTCATAGCCACGTGGGTGATTAGGAGGCAGAGCCTATTTGAAGGCAGCAGATCACAGAGGCATGAGCATCTGGTACCTGTTCCTCCTTCTCTGATTCTTTGCCTCTCTTTCTGCTTCTTGGCTGTCAGAAGGCAGGCAGCTTCACTCTGTCTTTCTACTATGTTCTGCCACACCTCAGACCCACAGTGGAGGAACCAGTCCACCAGCTGAACCCAAATAAACCTTTTGTGTTTCAGGTCAACTTTCCCAGGAAAGTCATAGCAATGAAAAGATGACTAGCATATTTTCACATATACTCACCCAGAAACCCATATGGAAATAAAAACAAATTTGGTGGATCTGTACCACAGAATACTACTCAGCAGTAAAAATCCTGGTTAAATGAAATAGGCTGAATAACTCTTGAAAGAATTATGCTGACTGATAAAGAAAGCCAATCCCAAAAGGCTTGCATGATTCCATTTATATAACAAGGCTGAAATAACAAAATTAGAGAAATACTGAACAGATTATTGGTTGCAAGACTTAGGGATGGGATGCCAAGCAGAGGGTGATACCAGTAGACATTGCCATAAAAGGGCATTGCAAGGGAACCTTATGATATTGGAAATGTTCTGAATCTTGAGACAGCAATGTCAACATCCTAGTTTTTGATATTAAAATGGATTTTCAAGATGTTATCATTGGTGGAAACTGAGAAATGGGGGTACAAAGGACCTCTCCTTATCATTTCTTACAACAGCACGTGATCTTCAATTATTTCAAAATATTAAGTTTAATTTTAAAAACTACAGTATATTCCAGGTCAGCATTGAAAAATATTGCTAAAACGCACCATGATCACAGCTTTAAATGGCAGATTTCCCTGTAACTAGTGGGGCCATAAGTTTCTCCCAGCAGGGGTGAGCCGCTCTCTTAAAACAAAAGAAGAGAATAGTTCTTCGGCCCACGGCCCACACGAGAGAGGAGGCTTTTTCACATATGAAAGCCATTTTCAGAAACAGGGATGGCCAGGCTCCTTATAAATAACTAACACAAGAACAGTCCTTGCCGAGGACACAGCTAGAACCCCAAGTGTTAGCCCAACTTTACAAGTGCATGGCTGGGGCTACATGGAAATGACTAACAGTCACTGGTCTGTGAAATCGGATCTGTTTGCCATTTAGATCCATGTGACTCACTGAGGCAGGCTGTGCTCATATCTAAAAATACAGGAAATCTGCAACCTAAGCAAATTTGTCTCATGGACTCGTGGGTTTTCTATTCAAATACTGCACATTCGGAGACAGTGATTTTATATTTGTATCAGCCACTGACAAAGGCAGTTCTGCTCAAGTGACTAGGTCTAAGTTAATAATCCAGAAGCAGAGAGGATCAGAAGATTCCTCTGCATATATCCATTTTATCTGAGAGTTCGGTACCAGCAACATGCCCTCAGAAGTCCTCTACAGAACCCTGTTTGGGGCACTGGGTGTGTCCTACTAAATACCTGCTCCAAAGAGAACAGAGGGACTCAAGAGCTATTAAAGACAGAAGAGGGTGTGGTGGTTACATAACTGATCAAGTGCCACTTGGATGGATACAGAGAGTGGGGTGCCTCAGATCTGTTATTTTTTATCTTGTACAGTCTTACTCAGAATCTTTCCCAGTAATTCCTGAAGTCATAATGACTGGATAACAGGGCAGTGGAATTCGAGGCCTGAGCTCTTAGACACCCTGATTTCTGCCCCAGACATCAACCCTACTCAGGAACCTGGTGACTTTTCAGAGCAGCTTCACCCAAAGACCTATGTGGTGAAGTCCCAGCCAAACTCACCCATCAGAACACTCAGCAGCTTTTGCACTCTGGAATTGACTCCTACGATTCGATAGAGTCCTTGCTCATTGATCCCTGAAAAGAGACACAAGGATGATTTAATTAGAGGCACGTCAGAACACAAGTCAGGCAGACGCGGCCACATGCTCGTTTTATTTTTTTCCTTTTCATTTTCTCAGTCTTTCTAAAAGCTGTTCTAATTAAAGTCTGCTGTCACTCAGCTCAGTTCTTAACAAAGGAGTGGGACATGGTGCAGCTGTCTAGGACTTCACGGAGGTGCTGCACACTTCAGACCTCATGTTAGCCCATCCCCCAGAGGGGAAAGAGTCTCCCCTCTTCCTTTGTCAAATGCACCATCTGAACACTTTCAAACGATGAAAAGTATATTCTTTTAAAGATGTCAAATTTAACCAATTTTTTAATTCTAAAAGCCAAAGAGGACATGATGAAAATTCATACGACAGAAAAGACAAATATTTTTATAATCTATTTTACATACAGAATGAAAATAGTAACATGTAAGGACATTTATAATTTTTAAGAATGTTAGCTGAGACTGAAACATGAGAAAATCTATTCATTTATAATATGAATATTCTCTATTAAGCAAAAAGACTATCTTTATTGAAGCCAAGGAACTTTGCAATTAAGACTAGGAGTTTGCTTTTAAATATCAGAACAAAGAAACAAAAACTAACCCACAGTCACACTTTTGGTCACTGAAATGCACAGGTTAAATCACCACTGTACCATTTACAATGGGGACAATTAAGACCAAGGGTTTGAAATAATTTTTCTCCTCTAAGCCCTCAGCCCATTATATCTGACACCTCCGAAGCACTGGTCTTCTGCTTCCTGTCGTATTAGCCTGATGTCCATTCTCTAAACTGAACTTCTGAAAGTATAAATCAGTTCACATCACTTCTTATCTTAAAACCTTCCAACAGATTCCTACTTCATGTAGAACGTAAGTAAACCTGCTTATGATAGCCCACAAGGCTTATCCCACTGAGCACCAGGCTACCTCTGACATTATCAGCCATCTCACCCATGCAAATGTGCTAACTTGGACCCTACCTTAGCCTATGCACTAGTGCAATGGTGGCAAACCTATGGGACACATGCCCAGCAGGACTGTCTTGGGTTTTCCAATCACTAAAAGGTCTAAAAAGTTTGCCCCCAGGCATTTCCTTATGCTGTTTTCTTTATTATGATTAACAATGTCTGAAATTATTTTCTCCCTGAAATTCTGAAAAAATTTAAGAAATGTCTGATTCACCAGTATTTTCTTTCTTGCTTGCTTGTTGTTTTTTTTTTGTGTGTGTGTGTGTATATTTAGTGCAGAGTCTACAGGTCTGACTAAAAAGATTGAATTCATAGTGATTCTCCTGTTTTCAGGTTCCCAAGTGCTGGGATTATAGACATGAGCTATCTAGCTGGCCCTCCCCAGTATTTGAAACAAGACTTATACAGAAGAGGAACTAATGGATAGAAAAGAAGTGATCCGAAAGGATAGGTTTGACAGTAGAAAATGTGTCTGTCTAACGACTTGAAAGGGCTACAGTGACTTGCTTTCTTCTACCCTTACGCCTTCCTAGGACTTCACACAAACCTAGCTCTCACTACTCGGCAATCATTGATGAATCTTAAGGGTGTGAGATGTCTGTTCACCGCTAGTTACTACAGATGTGTGTTCATAAATACACTACAGTAGAAAAAAACCACTTTCTCCAACTACCTGTACTAAAATGGTATTTCACTTACACTTTTTTATTTCTTTGTGCTAAATGAAAATTTTCTTCAAAGTTTAAACATAGCATTTTCATCCATATTTCAGAGAGAGGAAGGGACAGGAAAGCAGAGGCTATGAAAGAAAGCTCAGGAGTGATGCTCTTTCACTATTACATATTCCATGAACTTTCTGGTTTTGTATCAGAAAAGGTTGTCCTGAGCTACCAGTGTGCATTTATTACAAATTCTGCCAGCAGCTGTACATGTTGGACTCGGCTTTAGTTGCTGACAATGGAGCAGAACTGGTGGCCCAGCAGAGACCAATGAGTGGACCTCACCGGGCACAGGTGTCCAGGACTCAGGTCTGCTTTGTTCTTACGCTTCTCTCTTCCTTAACTCTGCATTCCTTTCTCATTCTCTTCTTTTACAATGGAAACCATACTTAAGCTCAGGTTGAAGAACTGTCTTAACAATATACACTACAAAAAATATTTAGAATCCATAGTT
The DNA here is from genome assembly GCA_004027915.1 of Capromys pilorides. Lineage (NCBI taxonomy): Eukaryota > Metazoa > Chordata > Mammalia > Rodentia > Capromyidae > Capromys > Capromys pilorides. The sequence continues at coordinate 8,774 of PVKN010008279.1, forward strand.
AGGATAAACAGATAAATCAAATCAAAGACAGTAAAAGCCACCAGATAGAATAGCCCATAATAGCAGGGCAAACTGCAGAACTGGACATACTTTCTCTCTGCCACTCCTAGAATGAACTTGGAGTAGGCAATTTCCTCCTTTAATGTACATAATTAATAAAGTGTCAAGTGTCAAAAGATGTACTTCCACTACAGTTTCATGATTCATAGATAAGCCTCTGCTGATTTAGCCAAGTTCGGGCCAGCTTCTCACCCCGTACTTCATCCATGCCATCCTGTGAGCACCCTAACAGCTCACTCTGGCCTACATCCTTATTTCTTCAAGATCAGTTCTCACTGACTTCTACTTTACATTCTCTGGGTGTATTTTAAGTATTTTTCCAAGTTGCCCTGACTTCATTGAAGGGAGATGAAACAGAAATAAGCAAACATTTTAAAAAATGCTTCCCTAAGTTAAAATTGAAAAGAAAATCTTTTGATAGGATTCATGGGTATAGAGGTTCTAAAAAGGTCCTTCTTCTTTCCCCTTTCAGTGGGTCATAGCCTTTATTTTCTTTAAAAAACAAAAGTTTGTTTTTCTCTACTGGTAAAAAGTTATGGACCATACTTTAAAAGAACTTCTTTTAAGCAACAAAAAGGGCTGGTAGGTGTAGAGATGGTATGGCAAATAAGATTTGCATCTATGATAAGAGTACAAATCAGATCTAGCAGAAAGATAGGTGGCAGTTTTTCTTAGAGCACAAGAGACCAGTGCACTCTTAACTTCCATGCTGTCAGGACTCTGCTTTCCAGCAGTGTCAGAGGAGAGACCATAGGGGTAAAGCAGCCTCCTAACCTCAGAGTCCTACACCAGGGGGCCTTGGAAAGGGCCCTACAACAGGCCCCTGACTCCTCTGTGTGAATGGTTCCCTAAGGACTAGCTCCTAGCGCAGGGTCCTCAGTCTGGGGTCACTGACTGAGATGTAAGTCACAGCACGGGATTCAGGGGCCTAGGAATTAAACAGGAAAATAACTACACCTTTATTCTCACTAACCTGTAACTCACATGATAGATTTCCTCCCATTAGCAACAAACCACAGTAGCATTAGCAGTACCTGCCACTTGGTCAGAAATCACAGATATTTTCAGAACATATCACATTTGTTACAGATAGCTTGAAATATCAGTGTTTCCAATGATCACAGCTACTACCACATCTTGTGAAAGAACTTGGTAACAAAAAAACTCTTGCCTAACTATATCACAACTATGTTTTTATGCATTTTATTAGCTGAATTTCACTAACTGGTTTCTAAAATCCTGTGTATTTTATATGTATGACCTTAAAAATTCTTTTGATCAGCCAAGAAGTTAATGACCCAAAATAGCGCGAGAATCCCTGCTTCAGACGAAGGCAGCCTAAGGAAATACACTATTAATGGCACTAGGGGAATTAATGAGTTACAGAAAATTGGGCAGCAGCAGGTAGCATGACTGATGCCTCACCAGACTCCTGACCTGCTGGAAGAACGATGGTATCTGCTAGACCACCTTACCTCTGGTTTCCACAGCATGGATGCACTTCCTGATGATGCTGAAGCCAATGCTGTCCAATTGTGCAGCTGAAAGAACAAGAGGAGGGCAGCCAAGTTGTAGTCCTGCAATGTCATCTCAGAGAAACGCTTGACCAGTCCACAGTAGGCCAATCACATGGTGTGGTCACATGCCCTTTAATTCTTCTCATGGTTAACAAATGTAAACAAGACATTATAACAAAATGGCCGGCACTGATTGATGACTTACTGTATGCCAGGTACACACACCTAATTTATGTGCATTATCTTATTTAGTCCTTGTAGTGACCTCAAATTATAGGAACCTGCAACACTATCCTCCATTTATAGCTGAAGGAACTGCAGCCCAGAGGAACAGGTACCTTTGAACTAGAGCAGTAAGTCTCTCTCAGAAGGCAAAGCTTAAGTGATCTATAGATGCCCATATGTGCTCCCCACAAATCACCCCATGCAATCATAGGAAGTCCTCCAGGATGATATCATCATTAGACCCATATTTTAGGTCAGTGGTGGTGAACCTATGGCTTGTGTGCTGTAGCTGGCTGTTTGTGTTAATTGTCAGCTCTAAAAAGGTCACCATCACTGTAATACAGATGAAGAAGCTGGGGCTTAGTTAAGTTAATATCTTGGTCAAAGTTTCAGGGCTAAAATGTGGAGCCTTACTCCAGAGCCCATATCACCAAGTTGCCTTATATGCGACTTTCAGATAAATCATAACCCTGCTCAGGAGACTAGGGAAAGGTAAAAATGGAGAAACAAACAGGAAAGAGAGAGAGAAAGGGATAAGAAGAAGAGGAGAGAAGAGGGGAAAAGAGGGAGGGCTAGAGAGGGAGGGAGACTGTGATTCAGAGGAAATTAAAGCCAAGAACTAAGAACACCACAAGGAAGAAGCACTAAGGCACAAAGCCATTGTTTCACATGGTAAATCAGCAGGTGGTGACAGCCTTCTCCATCTGCTTCAAAACACTCTGAGGTCACTCACAAAGTAAATGATCCACATCAGCAGCTTTTTCCACAGGAAGCACTAGTTTCCAAAGCCACGCAGAGGTTGCAGATCTACCACACCTGAGCCCCAGTGACAAAAATGCATGCCGCCATCTTTAAGAATGGGCTCATCTTCACCCTGGGGCAAGCTATTTCCCAGCTTAGCACTCGGAGTGGAGAGGAATGGCACAGAGCAGGAAGGTAAGGGCTGGCAAGTGCTTTGGGATCATCCGCCCAGAAACGCACTTGTCAACAGGGAACAGAACAGAACCTAAACTCATCTTGGAATCTATCCAAATGAAATCATTCCCCATGTCATGGGTGAACTCATATCTAACAAAGATATTAAAAATATATTTGAACCACTAAGAATATCTAAATTCAAACTAAAAGGCAATGCTAATTTGCCCAACTTCTGTTTTCAAAGTGAAACAGCTCCTGTACTTCTGTGCATACTTATTGCTTAGTGATACTTATAACAACGCTCAGCCTCCAGGATAATAAGCACCAAAAGAGAAGCAGGAAAACAATGTTCTTTCCCTTGAAATTACTGCTATACAAAGCATTCTTCTTAGTCCTCTAACACAGTAAGGTGCCTACTAACTCAATCCTGCCTGCTTTCAGTAGGAGCCAGTATGTACTCTGCAAGTAGTGATACCGTATATCAAGTTTTCTCACAGGCAATTGCAAGGCAGGCCGAGATAATTTTCCCAAATGAAATTCAATTAACAGCTGCAGTAAATATTTTTCAAAGGCAGTAATAAGATTTAACATACAAGCCAAATTCCTGCTGGAATGTGAGGAAGAATTTTTTGTGTTAAATTAACAGTTTTATTGATATAATTCACATACCATGAAGTATCCAGTCATTTCTCCTACATTTACAAAGCTATGCAGTAATTACCATTAACTCCTGAACATTCTGTTCCCCACCCCAACAAAACAAAACAAAACAAAATCACACACACTAGCAATCATGCTCCATTTTTCCTTCTCTCATTGCAGGCAACCACAAATCTTCTTTACTTCTTTGTGAACCTGCTTACTCTGTATACTTTACATATATGAAATAAAAAACTGTGTGGTCTCCACTGGGAACATCCTTCATTTATTATGTCTCCAAGGTCTTCCCTTGACCTTGAATAGCAACAATATTCCATTTTCTTTTGACAAATGAATGGATGAGAACAATGCAGTATTCACGCACAATGCCTGCTACTCTGCCATAAAGAAGAGCAAACCTGAGCCACTGGCAGGAAGGAGACTGCACCTTGACACCATGAATGTTAAGTAAAATAAATCAGACACACAGGCTTACATATCATGCAGTTTCTCTTACATGAGAAACATGAAATATAAATTAAGAACAGAGGGCCATCCAAATAGCTCGGCAGACTAAAGCGGCTGTTCAGGCAGAACACAATGAACAGGGTTCAATCCTAGGCCTGCCTTGCTGGCCCTGGTCCCAGGGCACACTGAGACTGCAATTGAGACTGGGTCTGGTGGCGCACACCTGTTATCCAAGCACTTTGGAGACTGAAAACAGAAGAATCACTATGAGTCCTTTCTATGCAGTGAGACCCTGGAGACCCTGTACTACATACATAAAAATTACAATGAAATGAAATGAAATGAAGAATAAAGTCAAAGAGAAAGTAGGAAAGCAGAGATTTTGAAAGGGGAAAGGGGACCATGAGATAAAGGGAGGGGAGGAGAAGGGGATAAAAATGAATTGAGATCTATTACAGATGAGTGTCAGTGCCCACAAGGGGTGTGGTCTACATGTCCTGTGACCATGTCCCTACTAATAAATACTGGGAAAACAAAGATTTAACAATACTCCATTGTATGTATATAGCATATTTTACTTTATTAGCTAACAGACATTTGGAGTGCTTTCATTTTATGACTATGAGACTAATGCTATTAATAACAGTGTGCAGGTCTTTGTACAAACACAGTTTGATTTCGCTCATATATACACCCATACATAGAATTGCTGGGTCATAGGGTGACTTGTATTTAACTTTTGAAGGAACATTCAAGTTGATTTCAAAAGTATTGTACCCTTTATATTCCAACAAGCAATGCATGAGAGTTGCAAGTTTTCCAGGTCCTTGCCAACATGTGTTACTGTTTCTTGTATTACAGGCATCTTCATAGATATCAAGAGGTATTTCATTGTGGTTTTAATTTGCATCTAGTGGTGCAGTGACTAATGGTGTTGAACATCTTTTCATGCACAGAAGACGTCTACTACTTTGTCCACTAGTAAGAATAGAACCTGCTGGAAAGTATTGGTGAGACAAAGAATTACTTTTTATGTTTAAGGAGGTTTCCACAAAGTTTATAACAATGATTCAGAAGTTAGCTGAAGCCTTTTAGCTTCTCTTTTGAGAGGTGCTTCAGAGAATCTTTTCAAAAGGATGACAGACCAAGAAGAGAGAAGCAAGTGACATTTTGCACAAGCTCTAGGAAGCTGCTGAGATTGATCTCAGACTTCAATGTTTTAGAAGAGGTTGGTTAACACTGTCCTGTTTTAGGCACTGAACTTTGCTCTAGATAATGACCATTTCCTTCACCCACAAGCACTGATAAAAGTTTTGGAAAACTGGAAAGAACTTGGCAACAAGTTCTTGTAGATGCATTCAGTTCTCAGACATATTTTTTATACAGGAAGTGAAGAAGTGGGATCTTTTTCTAGGTAAGGGATATGTGATAGAAAAGAATCTAATGTAATCGATCCAGAAAAAAATTAAACTCGCCAATCCATGCTAACTGTAATTGCTTCTTTTAGAAAATGGCAAAACAAAATCTCATACTTGATCATTGAATAAATGTAATGTATAAAATAAATTTTCCAATTTCTTATATATTAGCAAATCCCTTTATGCAGATTTGCCCATAAAATCTTATGATTTATACAGATAAGACAGCACTAATCAGTAATCTCAGCTGTCTAAATACATATAGTATTTACATAGTATAAAGGCAAACATAAACAAATAAAGTAACTGTCAGACTCTACTGCATTACAGCTGTGTATTGTCAATATTTACAGTTCATTAAGCAGGTAAAACTGTGTTAAGAAATAAAATGCATATCACGCAAATGTTCCCTAATAAGGGAGTCATAAAACGTAATTTAGCAGTCATTGTTCTAAATCTCTGAGTAGAACCAATACAAGTTACTACATTATTCACTGCCCATTGCCCTGGCATTTCTTTGTCTTTGTCTCTTAAGAACATACACACACACACACACACACACACACACACACAACACACACAGAGGCAGGGGAGATTTGACATCTATCTTCATCAACTTAACCTTTCTGGGACATTGCGATTAGGTTACTAATGATTAACAAGTACTGTGCCATTTAACATGGACTCAGTGCCACCAACATGTCAGGAACTACAGTGCACATTTAACCAGATCACTGGTTTGATTTCTGTCCCCTGGGCACATAATCTAATGCAACTGAGATCTCCTCCTCTGAAAAGTGAATTCTCACTGAAAGATTGAGAACACTGTCACCACCAAGCCAGTCTGTAAATGACAGAGAAAGTGGCCTGCCAGATGGAAGTGGCTGCCTTTAATCCCCCTCAAGCAGGTGATTCAGCTCTTTCACTGAGCCGAAGGCTCAGAAAAGGTCAGGGATTTATTTGCAATTTCTGTATCCCTATAATCTCCAGAAATAATCTCTCATTAAATATCTACTAGGCTTGCACTTATTCCCCCAATTTGACTCGCAATGAGTTGCTGCAGCCTCTGACTCCTAGGACTGACATCTCTGGTCTTGTAGTTAATGTGTGGACTGACTCCTCTTTCTCCCTTGACTTGAGTTCAGCTCTGCCTACGTTTACAGTCAGGCAGCCCAAACTACTGTCCTAAAATGAATGTTGGCAGGGCATGCACTGAAGACCCAGGCTCCCAAGTTACAAATGTGCATCCTCTTAATTTTCATTCAAGTTGGAATGAAACTTGCAATGTTGGAATCCTTGTTTCTGTCCTTCTTTTTAGAGGAAGAAAAGACAAGAGTTGCACAAGCCCACATTGTCAAAGCTCCATGGAGAATGTGAGAACACATGCTTGGTTAACTTAAGAAGTCTCACAGAAAACTGTAGAAATGGGAGAAAGACAGATCTTTGTGTTGAGGTCATCATGTTGGATATGAGCTCCAAGAAGAGGGAAGCAACTAAAACCCAGAGATTGCCTGTTTTACAGGAAAAGGCTGAAAACAACAACACATAAAAATGAGCAACCAAATGTTTTGTTCCCTTAAAAGAACGATGCTAGCATTCTAGGCATAAAGACAGGGGCCTTGTCATGCTCTGCAGCTTCTAGTATCTCATCCAAGATATCTTTGCCTGGTTCTTTTCACTTTTGTAAGAAACGAGGTACATAGGTGGTGGTGGTGGTGGTGGTGGTGGTGGTGGTGGTGGTGGTGTGCCAACAAGTAACAAAAGCCTGAACAGGAGGAGCCTTGGCACTGCTTCTCTTCTGCCTCTTATATGCAAAGTATTATAAAGGCCCTCAGTCAAATCTCCTCATGTTTGGCTCTCCACCGTTACCATCATCATTCTGGCTCTGCCTCCACCAAAAGGACTGCAATGCCCTACTCACAGCCAGTCAAGTATGCATGCACTTGACAGAACCAGCCCGCACTGCTACCTTCTCACAATCTCCAGAGCACACCAGAGGATAACCCTTGCACAGGGCCCTCCAGAGCCTGCATGGCCTGGCCTCTGCTGCCTCTACAGCCCCATGGGTACCACTCTCCTGCTCTCAGCATACAACTACACTGGCTTTCTTTCAGGGCATCCAATTGACCACACTTTCTCTGTGGATCTTACCTGAGTCTCTTGGCTCAAGTTATACAGCTATTCCCTCAAGCATCATCGCCTCAAAAAGCCTCTCCTGGCGTCCCCACTCAGGATCATACCACCATGTTGGACTTTGACTAAGCATTGTTGACCTCTTTCAGAATGTGCAGTACTGCAAGTTTACATTTACTTGTGCAGTTCTGTGAAAAAATGCCTATTTAGTAAACTTAAACATGCAATTATGAAGAATATGTAGTGATGGACATGAAATGACACTGTGTGCTTTGTATAAGTTTCCACATCAGATTCTTGGTAAGGTAAATCAGTGATTAGATGACAGAGAAGGTGGCTGAGGAACAGTGTGGGGTAGTCAAAATGACCTTTCAGATTCCCAATGATATAAACTCTGTGAGAGTAGGTAAGTTCCTTAAGCTTCTGATTCTCAGGGTTTTGGTTTTTGCTTTGTTTTTTTCATCTTTTGTGAGGACATAAAGGTTAAATAAAGAACTGAATAGCTTGATCTGACCACTTCCTTCCTTCCTACCTACCTTCCAGTATTAACACAAATTATTGCCCCCTAGCAGTACAGCCCCAAGTAAAAGTCCAAGAAAAAGGAAAAACAAAAGCTCCACAGGCCAAAATACAAAAGGAGCCAAAACTAAGTTTGAGTTTTCCTGGATTTGTAGAAATCCTTTGCCTGTCCATTAGTGTTATCATTACTGAGCTGTATGAGGCTGGAGGCCAAGCTCGATGGGTCATTTGCACATCACACTAACAAGGACAAATAAATAACAGAGGCCCAAGAGTCAAGAAAACCCTTAGAGAGGAAAAGGATTCCCCCCCAAAAGCTGTGTGCTCCCCAACAGACCTGACTCTTTGGGTACAAGAAAGAGCCCCTTTCTGAGAGCCACCTACTAACACTCAACCCTCCGTACTCAGAAAACTAAGCAATTAGGCAAGAAGCAGCCCAATCACTACTTCTGAATAGAAAGGACCATTCTATACCATAGTTTGATCTATGCAGAAACAGTTTATGAAAACAGCACTCCAGGCACACACCCTGAAGTCACCCTGTGAGTGCAAATCTTGAAGAGAGAAAGCCTTTCCAAATGAGGGGAGCAGATCTATTTAACTAGGTTGAACGTGCAGCCTACTTTCCAAAGCTGGTATTCCAAGTTTTCTCCCAGTGGGAAACTTTTCCACCAGGAAACTTATTCTATCTTCCTCTGATCAAAAACAAAGAAACAAAACAAAATAAAAATAAAGCTTTAAGTGTTTTGCGGAGAAATGAAATATCCTGTATTTTTGGGAAAAGTCCATAAAAATAAGAAGCTTGTGAAGCAAAAGAAGTTGCTGCCCCACTTTTAAAATGGATGGATGAATATAGCACAGGGATAGTGAGCCTTTTGAGACTTTCAGTGATAACAAATAGCAGGCTGAGCAGGTGCCTCTAGTAGGCCACCCCTTCATGGGCAGCTTCAGGTACAGATTCTTACCACAGAAATTTACTCAGTTTCCCAGTGGGATTTGCTCTGACCAGTTATGAATACCAAATAAGCTACATGGTATTCAAATGACTATGTAGTTCAGTTGACCCTCATGATCTTTAGCATATACTTACCTCCCTCATTTTGGATTTAGTCAATTTCAGCACCATTAGAAGCCATGGCAGAACACACCCACACTGAACTGAACACAAAGCCACCTAGAGACAGACATAGAACTGGCTCAGTCAGAGGGAGGGCAAGGAGCTCAGGCGTTCTATCACATGCAGTCCCGGGGTTGTCATAGTTTCTTGAGCTTGGCCCCTGGAAAGTTGGCCCCATGGTAGCAGCTGTCACTCTTCCAGTGGGACCCAGAAAAGCTGTAAAGTTGGTTCTCTATTATTCAAATGTAAATTCTCTGCTTTTCCATGATCTAAAACCAATTTTTAATCCCAAAGCAGTGCCTCAGGACCTCGCTCCCCATTTGTCTAGCCTACTATACACTAGACTATGCTAGATTCCTTTTCTATCAATGTATTCAGAGATTACAAACACACACGTCAACTGAATCAATACAGAATGAAGTGGTAGAGAATAGAAAGATGATAAGCTTTAAAGCCAGACAGACCTGGGTGAGAATCTTATTGCCTCTACCTTTTCTAGATATGAAGTTAGGCAAGGTATTTCATTTGTCTGAGAGTCAACTTCCTCACCTGTTCAGTAGGGACAGTTCACTGAGGTGCCACAAGGGTCAACTGAACCACAGAGTAATTTGAAAACCATGTAACTTATTTGGTATTCAGTAAATGGCCAGTTTCAGTACTATCAATGTTAAGATGCAACTACATCCTGTTATTTGAAGCAAACTTTAGTTGATGAAATGCTTTCTGTACCCAGGTTCATGTTACTCTTTCAAAAGTCCCATGGGGTAATATTGCTACTCTTCTTACTAACAAGTTCTTGCTGTGTTTTCACACTAACGAATATAATGAGGAATAACACATTACAGTTTATCAAATCATTATACTTTATTTGATTTTTCCAACCTCTCTGCTAAGTTTTTACAAAGAGACAAGCCAGGCTCATAATGTTAAGTGATAGCGATGATGATAAGACCAGCTAGCACTCACTGAGATGCACTACACTGCTTCAGGATACACGCTTAAAAGCATCATTTTCTTATCATCATTACCATTATCCTTATTTTGCAGACAGGAAACCTAAGCTTAACTGGGCTAAGGAACTCGTAGCATTAGTAAGTGGTGGAACCAGGATTCTGACTCAGTGTCAACCTGGAGCTCATTTTCATTCAGAGGACAGTCAGAAAAGGATTAAGGGAAGGGGATCAAGTTTTCAGGACCCTTCCCTTTCTATGCTAGCAACAGTTTTCAACTCCAGTGAACAGGAAAATCAAGAGGGTGCAGGAGGTGTGATTGAATTATACAACAAATCCTTAAATTTTAAAAATGCTTTACAGTAAGAGAAATACTGTCATGTCAGTGTTAATTTAAAGTTTGTAGAATTATTGTTATGTTTAAATTGAGAGAAAATTTTATTCTTACATAATGGTTACATTGTTGCCATTTTAATTGCTGCTTAGCTCAAAATACATATCCTTGTTTTGAACACACTTCACCCTGTCATTCTTGCCATTTTCTGAAACAGTTCCCCACTCTTTTGTGAGTTTCTTTTGGTGAGTGTCTTTACAGGGTGCTATGGGGTATGTGGCTGCTGAGTGCCATCCAAGGGAAGCACAAGCTTGTAAAAGCTTCAGTGTGTCTGATCCACCTAATCACCAGATCTGGCACCACGTGGCTTCTGGCTCTTCCCTCAACTCAAAATAGCCTCAAAGGTGAATGTTTTCAATCCATTCAGGACATTAAGGAGGCCATGTAACTAAATGCTCATGAAACAAAGACATCCAGAACTGCTTTAGAAGGTGGAAGGAAAGACGGGATAATCATGTTTGATGCAAAGGTAGGTATTCTGAGGGGGACTAATGACAATGTGTCTTCTATTATGATTTTTAAAATTTCAAACATTCACTGAATTTTTTATCACATCCCTTACTTGTTATAATGTGAATCCTAGGCCTCTCCAACAAATCATGTTTCAGTAGCTATGAACACTACACTTGGGAAAACACTGTATCTATACTAAGTAACTCAAACTATTACCACCAAAGATAACACAAAAATGAGTGCTGACTTAGTCAACTGTCAATATCTGTGCTATTATGGCCCCCACTGGATATTAGTGATCTGCCAAAGTCTTGTGTCTTGACAGCTACTATAGTTTAAATCTAAAATATCTAAACACCTAAAGTCTCAGGTGTTCACAGGTGGGGCTTTCGGAAAGTGACTGTACACTGGGGACTGCTGTGGTTATCAGTGGCTTATGCACTGCTAAACTCATAGGTAGGTGGGTGGGTGGCTAAAGGTAGGGCCCAGTCGAGGAAGCTGGAGCATGGGTCTGCTCTAACTCTTCTCTCTGCTTCCTGGCTGGGCTAGGCTGAGTAGCTGCCCTGCTCTAAGCCTGTCCAGGATGATGCCATTCTGCCTTGGAGCCAGCTGACCATGCACTGAGCTCTCTCTAACACCATAAGCTAACACATAAAACTCTCCTCTTTTAAGTTGCAGTTATGAGATATTTTGTCCCAGCAGCAGAAGAGTGACTAATACAATATTTAATGTTGACTTAGGCCACTAGTGTTATATGAAATTATTCCAAAAGGTTAACTACATTTCTAATGGGCACATATTTCAGTGACAATTGGAAAATCTACTTATTTATCACACAGAGAATATTTCCTTTCTAAACAAACTAAAGAGTGATGAATTAAAGAAAAATTAAATTATAATAAAGGTGACAATTATTTATATAAAAAACTATGACAGTGATACACAGAGAATACATTTGAGAGCTAACACCCTGACATGTCCCAGGTCAGGGATTATATCCACCCTTGCTGGAAGGATGAGATAGGAGGGTACTATAGTCTGCCAGCACCAGAACCTCTGCTAATAAAGCAACCTTTGATCCTTTGCTTTCTTGGTTCCTGTACCTCACACTCCCTACATCCAGTCCATAGCCACTCTTGTCAGTAACAACCGAAAAGCAGCTCCTGGATCCACTGATTTTTTGCCATAGCCTCTAACAGGCAATACCCTAACCCATGCCACGGTCATCCTTCTTCCAGGCTCTTATACCAGCCTCCCAGCTAGTTCTGCTTCTATCCCTTGTGTGTCCTCCATCAGTAGCCAGAACCTTCTTTTATCTTTTTTTCCAGAACTTTCTTCTAAAGGCATACATATATTTAGGTCATCCACCTAATGAAACTCTCCAAGGGCATCGCACAGCACTGAGAACACAGTCCTGTCTCCTAGCTTCCCACAGCAAGGCCCGGTCTGTCTGAGCACTCCCATCCAGGCCTCCTCTCTCCAGTTGGGCTCAGAGGTCTTCCCACTACTCCTAGACAGAGCACAACCAGTCGCGCCTCCACTTTTGCACCTTTACACACATTGGTCCTTCTGTTGGCAACACTTATCTGTTAACTTCTGAGGTTCTCCCTTTCTTCCCTTTGTTCAGGTTTTTCCTAGAAGGTCACCTCCTTTGAGAGGCCCTCCCTGTTCCAGCTATCCTGTTGGTATATATCACTTTTACATTTTTGTCTATCAGTTAAATTGAATTACAAGTTAGATGATAGTATATGACCTATGAGAGCAGATCTGACTTATCCATTACAGTAGTCTAATAAATGTGTCCTAAAGGAAGGCACAAACATAATCTATATTTTCACAGCTGAGATAGCAGGAACCAGTAGGTAGAAATTCCTGACACCCTTGGCACCGCAAGTGGTGAGTAGCTGGCTGAACACACTGGTACCTTCTAGAGTTCAGGGCCCCTGCAGCAGAATACATGAGACAAAAAGGGCTGACAGGGATCACATTCATCCTCTGACCTCTAAGCAAGAGTACTGCTAATGAGAATATTTTTCCTTTTATCTATCAGATACACAAGCATCTATTTTCTTTTTCATGCTGTCTAGGGGACAAACACAGAAAAATAAGCTGAGAGAGATAAGACAGTTAAGAAAGTAAGGCAGATACCAGGAAAGAAAGCCCTTTTCCTGCCTGGAATAAAGGTACCAGCTCTCCAGGTGCATCAAGGATGGCCCTGAGATCACTGGAGAGTGCTTCAATTCTTGGCAGGAAAGCAGCCAGCCCAAGTGGCAGCATCTGAGCTCTTGCATCACACAGGCTGAGGATTATGCATCTCTCTGGGAGGAATGGACTGCCACACTGTGCGTTTCTCCATCTGTAACATCCTAGTTCACCCTAAAATCCCAAATCAGGACAGCAGAGAAAGAGCAAGGCTTGATGCTCTCAGGTAATGCCAAGCACTTCCACAAGGACCTCTTGTTTCCTGCATGAGGATCTGAACAACCTGAGAAGAAGGTACAGCCACAGTGGCCTCAATACTTTCCTGCCGTTGGGCCCAGGTGGCTCTGTACTGATTTCTCAGCCAAGAGAGGTCATGAGTAGCTCCATGAAGGTGGAAGAGTTTAAACAGGACTGGGTTCCGTTGACCATCAAGACCACTGTTCCACTTTATCTGCTCCATCACCTTCCAGTACCCTAGGAATGACTGAAATGTTCTCTGGTCACAGTAAATTCTGAAGCAGCAAAGGGCAGGGAAGGAAGTGGCATTCAGAAGCAAAAGCCCTGGTGCCACCACACTCTGGCTACGAGCCATGGACATGCTCTGCCTCTTCAATAACCCTCTTCACCTATAAAAACAAACAGGTTAACGTCTGTGAAGGCACTCTGGGAAATCCATAGAAACGGTACAGTGTGATACTCTACATTAACAGGTTCTAGTTTGGGATAACAATGACATTATTGGTAGCATCAACCACGACGGGCAACGTTTAGTGATTGTACATAAACCCAGGCACCCCTGGGCAAAGGATATTCATCCTAATCTCATTTCATCTTTCCCACAAACCAAAGATATCGCCATTTTATGGGTAGAGAAAAAAACTAAAGTTGGGAGAAATTACTTTTCCAAAGTCACACTAATGAGCTGTGAGGCTGGGATTGCCATCCATGCAGTGCTCCAGGCTGACGCTCCAAGCCCAACCACAGGGCCTAGCGTGACAGCCTCTGCTAATGACTACACACGGAATAAGCTGCAATTCCCGCAATTCTCAGTGGGGTGGGAAGAGAAGGCCTCTAGGTGACTGCAGATTTGCACTCAAGTTTCACATCTGTAAATGGGGGTATTAATAATAATCTACCTTTCATGTATTTATAACAAGCAAATGATATAATGTACATAAAACAATTAGTACACTGCACAACACACAGTATGTGCTCAGTAAATATTAAGCATAATAAGAACCTATAGCTAGTAGCAGTGGGGAAAATTTTTTAGTCCCTGTCTCAATAAATTCTTAGACTGGCTATTAGCTATTATAGCTGCCACCTGGGTCTGGCTTACTGTTGCATGACTAATGCCAAATGTGAGATGCCAAGGGGTGGCTCACACCTGTCCAGTCTGCAGCATGCTGTTAGTACCAAGCCTATGTCATGAGGGCAGGGGGACATTAAGCCATGGCAAAGTCATTCACCCGCTATATTTGTCAATCTAGAGAACAGACTTGCTTCATGTCTGTTAGGATATAGAGAAAGGCTTCTGATTGTCCACATATGGAAGTGTAAGGAACACTACCATGAGTCACATTTTTTAGAGATCAGGGTCTCACCAAACAAAATAGCTGAGAACCCACATCACAGAATCTCTGAGCAAAGAAACTGTTCCTGTTCCTTCCTGTCTCTACTCGCCGGCCCCAACCAGGCCACTCTAGACTTGGGCTGATACTGCTGAACTAAATATAATTGGAGCTCAGTGTGGTCACAGCTACCATGCTATATATGCAATGCCTGTATACAGAGGTGTACAGAATGAGCCCCAGAGCAAGCTAGACTGACACCTCCTCAACCAACCTGTGGCTCAGAAGGTAGTGGTCACAGGAACCTGTGCAGCACAGGAAAGAGGGCAAAAAAGGAAGAAAGTGGGCCAAGAAGAATACAGGGAGCTGGCAAGTGTGACTGCTGTCAGGCAAGTGTGCCTCCTATCAGCCCAGCCCTGGCAGGCAGGATGGAAAGCTAGAGGGGAAGGTATACTCAGCTGACTGCCTCGTGGGCCAGTGCACAAGAGGCCAGGCCACCATGCCCATTAATGCCTTCCGTCCTTCTCAGGTTTAAAAGGGGAAATGTTCTATTTATAAGCCACCCACCAACAGAGACCTGGCAGCCTCCCATGGCTCTGATCCCAAAGGGATCCTGGTTACCAGTGACTGCCTCTTCTGCCTGTCCACTGTGGGTGTTCTGACAGTAAAAGCCTAAAGGTGACTGGAAGCAAAGGGAGGACAAAATCATCTTTTCTGTCTTCTGCTGCTTTCATGAGACTGGGGCACTTAATAAGAAAGGATGAAGGCCTCAGAATCCTTTTAAAAACAGTAGGCCGTGCTATTCCACTAAGACTTTACCTGCAATCTCCAAGGAATAAATAAATCTCTTCTGTTTGATAGATCAAGGGAAGCTGAAGCCAACAGCTTCCTCTGAAAGGAATATCCAATCAGGGGCCCACAATGGGCAAAGTGAGGCACAGTAATGATGTCTCCATCCATCTCCTTGTCTGCTCTTTAGTCTGATCCACATGAGACAAGAGAAGCCCTAGCGAAACACTATTAGGGGTTTGATCTAAAAGAGTGGCTGAAGAATAAGAGTTGATATAACAAATAACCAGACAGGTTAGGAGTTGGGGGCTAATGGTAACATTCCTTCTGATTCTAGAGGGCTGAAGACATGTGACAAGACAGCAGAAAACAGCAATGATTCTGTGGATCTCAAGAGCAGCAGGTGTGGTGTGGTGGAAGAACCTTGCTAAGGGGGAATCTTAGCAAATGCTTGGGTGAGGCCCCCAGTTTCCCTGAGAGTGCTTGGACCTTTTGCTCATACTTAGATGGTTTTTCCACTTAATTGCTTTGAACAGCGCATCTGCCCTGGCAGCCATTTATGAATCCCTTTTATGGTCTCTGACAAAAGTCCACCCCATCTAAAACAGATGAGCACTTTAAAAATGTAACCTTGTATTGCTCAAAGATTAGCAAACTAAAGTTCGTGGGACAAATTCATCACTGTCTGTTTTGAAGATGAATCTTTATTAGAAAACACCACTCCCCCCATTTCATATGCTACATGGCAGCCGTCACAGAACAGGGAGAACAGTCTAGCGAAGATAAAATATATTACCACCTGGCCCTTTAGTGAAAAAGCTGGCCCGGTGCTGGCAGTAACATCTGTAAAATCATAAAGTTTGTAAATGATTGTGCGGCCATATACATTAAAATAACTACAAATATCTACATCTAAATAGTAATTTTAAATGTGAGTGTATGTGCGTGTGCACGTGTGTGTGTGACACTGACATTGAGGAACACAGTCACCAGAATTAAATGGATTTCCTTAAGGCACCACTGGGAAGTGGCAGCAGGGTTGGCCAAGTCCCCTCCTTCTGTCTTGCTTCTTTCAAGAGCAGTTCTGCCAGCCTAGAGGCTGCTCCTTTCCAGAAGAACTTTTCTCTCTTTATTCCTTCCTTCCTTCCTTTTCTTTAATTTTCTTTCTCTGTCTCTCTCTACCCTTCTCCTTCTCTTCCTTCCCCTCCCCTCCCCTCCCCTCCCC
>PVKN010008280.1:0-25364 GCA_004027915.1 Capromys pilorides
AAAAAAAAAAAAAAAAAAATCCAGCAAATTTAATATTGACATTCATCATCTGGCAGTCTCTTCACACATCCTTGAAATAAATCAAATTTAGGATTCTCAACATTTTCTGCATCAATAAAATAAGGTGTGGAATTAGATTTCTTCTTTCCCACACTGGACTTGTAGTCACCATTTGGACTGAGTTTACAAGATGGGGAAGTAGAGATGTTTCTTGGCCAGAGTCTATAACAGTACAGATGTAGAAGAGAGATTGAGACCACAAGAAGACTGGCTGTTGACTGCAGGGCACTGCTGCCTGCCTTGGTGGTGGCATTAGTTGGATTTGGGATAGTAGAGGCATTCTGGGAAGTGTTACCTGAAAGTGGCATGGCAACAGTTTGTTTTGAATAAATCTTTGTGGGTAGGAGCAGTAGCCCCAGCCTAGCCACCATTGCTCTGCCCATGTCTGCTCTGTCGGCGCATGGCACGGCTCACTGGAGGCCAGATGTTTGGAGATCGGTCAGGTCGGGCAGGCATAGGGAGGTCAAAAAATTTTTTTTTAAAGATAGAGCATTGGGAGCTCCAGTCTTTGCAGTCAGCTTAAACATCATCTCCTGGCTTCTAGCACAGACTCCTCAGCCTGCGCCTTAGATCCTCCAGCCTCCTCAGCCTTCTCAGCCTTCTGTTACAGACCCATCAGCCTATAGAACACTACAGTGAGCTCCAGACTTAAGACTAAATCCTTCAGTCTCCAGCATGCACTCTACATGCTTCCTCATCTGACTCTATGGCGAACTATCATAAGCCAGTCTTATAGTTTCTTAGGCATTTATACATCTTGTGTTATATCTGTTCCTAGTAAAACCTAACATAACAAGTATTGTAAGACTAGGGTTGATAATGTTATCTGATGTCATCTTTCATTTTTATATTTACTTAAAAGTTCCAGAATTAAAATTTAATGTCCCAGCGGGCATGGTGGTGCATGCCTATAATCCCTGCACTTGGGAAGCTGAGGCAGGAGAATCAGTGCAAGTTTGAGACCAGCCTGGGCTACAAAAGTGAGCTCAAGGCCAGCCTGAACTGCATAGAGAGACCCTGTCTCAAAAAGACAAAAATAATTAATTAGTTAATTAAAATTTAATGTCCTAAATGCAGAGCCCTAGGTATCTGATCAAATGTTGTCATGCGGTGCCTAATACTTCTTATTACCAGCCAAACTTAATCTTATCTTTTTTCAAATTTCTTTGGCTCCCCACTGAAGATCTATGAAAGCAGCATGATTTTAAACAACTCACATTCATTCAGTATTCCCTCCATTGGCCTGTCCTAGATGCATGCCTGTGGTTAACCAGACCATATACATCTGTGTAGTCAATCATTAAATGAATATGTGATAGCTTCTAGGAGGTAAGAATGAACATGACATTATCCCTGCCTTCCAGGAATGGATAGTCTTAGAATCAATATTAATCTGAAAAATATAACATGTATGAAAAGATTTATAGTAAAGTAACTCACTAATGCTACTTATGATAGTGGGAGAAATTTCATGGACGAGTAAGCATTTAAATTAGATTATAAATAATACCTTTCTCAATACAGTTAGTGGCTAGAAAGTGGGTAGAGAGAGGAAGGAGCCTTCTAAGCAAAGAACAGCAGATATAGAGACAGTGAAATGACAATGAAAGGCGTTTGGGACAGATTACCTCCAGTGCTGTGGAAGTACCAAAGGGGAGGACAGGCTTCAAAGTATTTGCTGCCAGACAGTAAAGGGCCTGATGTACCAGCCTCATAAGTCTGGTTTTTTTCCTCGCTTGGAGCTGTCCTAAAAACATATTGGACTTTTAAGAAGGTAACCCTGAACAAGGCATGGGAGCACATACCTGTAATCCCAGCACTCAGAAGGATGAGGCAGAAGGATTGCCATGAGTTCAAGGTGAACCTGGGCTACATAGTGAGTTCAGGACCAGCCTGACCTACATAGCAAGACCCTATATCAAAAACAAACAAAACAAAACAAAAATGAAGGTAACCCTGGTCATGATATAGAACCAGATGTGTTCAGATATTGAGCTTGCCTGGGCCTCACCAAGTGGAGAGAAGTTGTTTTGAGCCTCATACAAAAATATATAGTTATGGGGCCAGCGAGATGGTTCAGTGGTCTAAAGCGCCTGCTTGGGAGGGCTCAGGCAACTGCGGGGACTGCAGTTCGATCCCCGGCACCACATGCTGCGCCAGCGCCACCACCAGGGCAGGCTGAGCCAGCCACAAAATAAATAAAGAAACAAACAAACACAAGAAAACAAATAAATAAATAAATAAATAAAAGTTAAAAAAAATATATATATATAGTTATATGTAAATAACAAAGTTCTTTTTTATCTTTTTTTAAATTATGACATTTAGAGGTGCCTGTAATCCTAGCATTTGGGAGGCCGAGACAGGAAGATCACAATGAGTTTAAGGCCAGCCTAAACTATAGTACTCTGTCTGAACTAAGACCCTGTCTGAACCACCTCCTGGGGTGAAAAAAAAAATTATTTTGAAAAGAGGAAAAGCAGTCTGTGGGCCACCAGATGGAAACACCTGGTAGATATCCTATGAAGAACATATTGAAATAAACAGAGATTAGCTGGGCACAGTGGCATGCACCCATAGTCCTAGCTACTCAGGCTAAAGAAAGAATCCCTTGAACCCAAGAGTTGGAAGCCAGCCTGGACAGCATAGGGAGAAACACTCTCAAAAAAAAAAGCAGAGATTAACTTTAACCCTTAGCATGATTGGTTGTGGTCTGTCAGCGATAACCTTTTAGCACTTACAGTGACACAAACAGCTCACTGCAGTGCACGTGCTGTAGGTTTGACAACACTGTTGTAGACAAAGCATAGATTGATCGGATAAAAACAAAGAAAAGCTGTGTTTAATGGTTAGATTCTGAAGCCTTAAGAATGTTCATAACTTTAAAAAAAATTCAAAACTTTCA
This sequence comes from Capromys pilorides, assembly GCA_004027915.1. NCBI lineage: Eukaryota > Metazoa > Chordata > Mammalia > Rodentia > Capromyidae > Capromys > Capromys pilorides. The sequence goes on from PVKN010008280.1 coordinate 2,966, forward strand.
GTCCTATTGGTATCCTCCCTAAGGAAATGAATCAGACTATAGAAAATGTTTTTTTTAAGGGTGGGAGTTAAGCTCAGCAGTAGGTAAAACACTTATCAAATATGAGCCAGGCCCTTGATTCTAAACTTAGCACTCAAAAAAAAAAAAAAAAATCCTCTTACTGCTCTGTTACATAATATACATGATATGGTAACATTGGCCATCCAGAAGGAAATTAGCTGTTCATATAATGTAAAAATAATATTGTGAATGATATTCAGATTTACATTAAAGAAATATAATGATAATTTTTTTAAAGAACATCAAATTTTGTGTACCTTCATATCTCAATTATGCATGTTTTCTAGCTTTTCTACAATGAACATAGATTACTTTTGTAAACTGAAAAATCATATTGCTTTAAAAAAATACAGGAAGAGGGCCGGGCATGGTGGCGCATGCCTGTAATCCCAGCACTTGGGAGGCTGAGCCAGGAGGATCAGTGCAAGTTCGAGACCAACTTGGGCTACAAAAGTGAGCTCAAGTCCAGCCTGAACTGCACAGCGAGACCTTGTCTCAAAAAGACAAAAATAAATAAATAAATAAATAAATAAATAAATAAATAAATAAATAAATACAGGAAGTTGGAGGGACGTAGATGGGAATAGATTCTGTCACTGGCTGCTAGAACATAGGAGATACGTATATACGAGGTAAAAAAATGTCTAAATTTACAGCCATTTACTGCCAGTTGCTGCTTGTTGTTGGGATATGTGAGAAGAAATAGTCTCTGTCTTAAGTAAGTCACTCTAATGGGGAGCTTATAGGATAAGCAACTAGAATGGCACTGTAGTCAGTGTGGCAGCGATGCACAAAGCTACGTAGCAACCAAAGGAAGAGCAAACAACTAGCTTACCATGAATGGTCTGGGGAAATATATGAGCTGAGCCACAAATTGTCGATATCAATAATAGCTAGTATTTCTTTGTAAACTCTTTAATAATCCTATAAAGAATATATTATTAAATCATCTATCATAATCCTATGTCCTTTTCTAGACTCTGCAATGCAGCATTGATCAAAACACAAAAATGTCTGCCTTTGTAGAGTTCACATTATAGGAGAAGAAAAAACTGAGACTCAAAGGCACCCACAGTCTGCTTGCACATAGAAGCAGACTGAAGCTGGATTTACCCAGCAATAATATGATTTACTCATCAGATGAGGACAGAGCAGAGCATGCCAGACTGAAGGACCAGTGGGTAGAAGGATAGAGACAAGGAAGAGTGCAGTGTCCTCAGTGAATGGGGAAGAATGTGCTGTCCAGAGCACCTTGAGGCCCCAGGGTCCAAATCTGTAGGTTTTGCTTGCCAGGCAACGATCAGCCTTGTTACATGGAACTGTGGTCATCAGTGCAGCAGGACAGCACAACCTCACAGGTGCCTGCTTCTGTTGAACAACGTGCAGTGCACGTGGACCCTGTGACTGTCTCACGGAGGGACAACATATTAAAAGGTGTTCTGGCCCCTCCTGTTTTGCTCTCAACACACATTTAGTTCTAGTTGTTTGATATTTTAAGCCTTGCCATGTAATTAGGAATACATCTTTATTGCAAGGGTGTATTTTGCTAGTGTATTCAAGGCAGTGTGGTTAAAGAGTAATAAAGAAAGTCTACTGGAAAAGCTGTATGAAGAGTGGTATTTTCCCTCAAATGTTTTTAGATCACAAGTGATTTACTTAAAATTTGTTGCCTAGAGCATTTTCTGGTTGGTCTTGGTGATCCATTTTCAATACAGTGCTTTTTTGTCTCAACATCCAGAATCTGGGTTTTGATGAGATGTTTTAATATTCATGAAGTAACAAATAGTGACTTACTTCCTTATCTTCTTTTTGCTTGTATAATTGGGAGATATCTTACACTTTCACAATGGAGATTTCAAAAACTATAGTTTCAGTTGATAGTTTTAATTGACCTTAGGACTTACAGAAAAACTTTAAGACTATTTACTGGAGACCCAGAAGATGCCAGCAAACCCCTGCCTGTTGTATGTGACACGCGAGGGAGGCCCTTTAGGAAGCAAAGCACTGTGGAGCTGCTGAAGAGCTTCCTCAGATCTGGTGGCTGGTGCTGTCAGAGTAATAAAACACAGCTTATAAAGAAGCATCCACAGGGGATTGGCCCAAGCGCCACTCTGAAGTCGAATCATAATCTAATCCTTGTCTGGTCTCAGTCATCTCTTTCCCACAATTTTCTTCCTTTAGCCACTGTGTTACAGCAATTCTAGATCAGGTGTAGGCACTGCTCAAGCTACCATTCAATCCACACACATAGTTCTTTTTTTTTCCACAGCATGACTTCCATGGTAGCCCTCTGATAGTTTCATTTCAGTGCCTTCTCCTCTGCCTATGCTTCCCAAGTTGTCATGGTTCTGTGCTTACTTATCCCATTTTGGTTCCCCCATCCTCCAGAATGGCAGTATTGTCATTTGGAAGGGATGGAGGCATCAAATTGAGTAACTTACTAGTACATACATAAGCTGGAGCTCTGACCTGGGTCCTCTCCTTCCATTATGGTGCGCTCTCCACTGAACCTGATGGCCTCTTGAGGATCCAGTTTCTGTTGCAGTTTTATTTTGTTCCGCTTTTTAAAGTAAAACTTCACCTCATTTTGATAGTTTTACAGCATTAAAATTTTTTGTTTCTCAAAATCATTTCAATATTTGATCCCCAGTTTTTGTTACGACCAACTCACATCTGCTCCTTATCTAACCTTTATAATTTTGTCCATGACCATCCTACATTGCAGGCTTCTCAACCAGATGAGTTGACCATTGAGGAACATGAGGTGTTAGAAGTGATTGAAGATGGAGATATGGAAGACTGGGTAAAGGTATATTCCTTTGCTCATATCACCCCTTCTTGTGACATTTTAGGAGTTTCTTTTGATTCTTGTTATTCCTTGTTCAGAATATGTATGCAAATTGTTTTTTTTGTCACATGTCTTTCACCAGGCTCGAAATAAAGTTGGCCAAGTGGGTTATGTACCAGAAAAGTACCTACAGTTTCCCACCTCGAACAGCTTACTGAGCATGCTGCAGTCCCTGGCTGCTTTGGATAGTCGGTCACATACATCCAGCAATTCTACGGAAGCAGAACTCATTTCAGGCAGCCTCAACGGAGATGCCAGTGGTAAAGACTGAAACAAGGCACTCTTTATTTGGTCACATTTGACCTAAGCTGTATTACCCAGGAATAAGCCTTCAGTAGGTTAAAAGCACTTTATTTCTGTTCTGTACTGTTTTCCTGTGTTTGGTCACATTCGTCTTGGGCAGTAGAACCCTGAAGTTGATCTTCAGTGAGTAAAAACATTACAGTTTCACTCCTAGTCTGTGTGTTGGTCTTTGAGTTGTCAGGTGAGCTTAGAGTGGGTGCAGAAGCAGTGTAGAAGCAACGTTCTCACCACACTTGTCTCTCTCTTATTCCCTAGTCTGTTTTGTGAAAGCACTTTATGACTATGAAGGCCAGACGGATGATGAGTTGTCTTTTCCTGAGGGAGCAATCATCCGAATCTTGAACAAAGAAAACCAGGATGATGATGGCTTTTGGGAAGGGGAGTTCAATGGGCGGATTGGAGTTTTCCCATCGGTGCTAGTGGAAGAACTTTCAGCCTCAGAAAATGGTGACACTCCATGGATGAAAGAGATTCAGGTACATAGGAGGGAAGTGAGTTGAATTAAAAAATGGTTAAGCAAAATGACTCCCAAGAGGTTTCTTGATACAGGCAAAATTGCATTCTTGGGCTGGGGATGTAGTTTAATGATATGATACTTTGCCTAGTTTAATCCCTAGTACGACTTTAAAAAAAAAGTGGCCTATAATCTCTTTGGCTTACCCTCCCCATTCCTGTTCTGGTTACCAGGTATCTACAAAACTGAATTTGAGGAACCAGAGAGAGACTGAATAGGCCTTTATGGAATATGGCCATAGTACACCTCCAAACTCCCATATTCTGTTCTCTGAATCCATTAACCAAAATCCTAAATTGTATATAAGATATAAAAGATGGGTTTTGTGGAGAGAAAGAAGCAAAACATAGAGGGAATATATTCTCTGTGGTTGGTTTATGCAGTATAGTTCTTAGCTGGCTCCTCTCTCACTGCCAGAGCCCCTTTGCCTAGCCCAGATCCTGCCAGGGCCCCTGTCTCATACTCAGGTGGCTCTAGCCTTTGCTCATCACAGGGAACTTGGCCTTTACAGGAAATCCCTCAGTGACTTTGGGGATCTGTCATAGCAGGACTTGCAGGTAGCAGAATAAGATCATGTTTGCCAATCTTGTTTACATGGTAATTGTTACTACTTAGACTCATATACAAAACCTAGGAAAGTCATAACCTTGGCCAATTATTTTATCTTAACATACAGAGAAACTCAACTTATCTTCATTTTGTTCTTTTTTAACTTAGTTTCCATTTATTCAAAAGTTTAAAAATTGTTTTACTAATTGTAGTTTCAGAAATTATGGTAGGCTGGGGCTCTGAGTTTAGCTCAGGCTGTAGAGTGCTTTGCCCAGCATGAATGAAACCTGGGATCAACCCCCAGGACCACTAAAAAAAGAAAGAAATTACAGTAGACATGTCTTATTTTCAAAGTCCAACTTCACAATGAAGATAAATTTCTGAAGTCCAGATCTGCATTCTTTTGGGATTCACTCTGACTAAGCAACATTTTTAGCTGTGAGAAGTGTTTCTTTTCTTCGCACTCCTTGAGGAGCAAATGGGTGTTGACTGGCCAGATGTGAGTGTTTTGAAAATCAGTGCTGGGCTCTTGTCTTTGGAGGAATTTACGTTTGTGGAATTTGAAGTCTCCTTTTCTGATATCATCAGGCTGAGTTTACTTGCAGGACTGACAGGAACGTTCTTCGATGTTGACAGAAAGTTTCTACTTTTACCAGGATGTTTAACTGTTCTGTTGCAAGTTTTATAAGTAATCAACAATACATTTTTGGAGTCTGTACTTTTTCACAATTTTCGCTTCTTAAAAACTAATAGTATGATTTCTAGCTTCACTATTAAGAAGTTTCTGTATTCTGGGTGTTAATTTGGCCTTGGGTTTGAGGCGCACTCAAGAGTTATCTAGAACCAACAACTGGAGACAATATGGACATGATTTTTCAAAAGTGCTCTTATCATAGGAGATAGCGGGCTTGGCCGGGGAAGCTTCCTGTAAGCTTTGCGCCGCAGCCTCGAGGTAGTGCTTCTGTCTCATCGCTTCTCCCCGCTGAGGGTCCTGAGACCGAATCCAAGCCCACTTCCCAGCAACGTGGAAGCCCATTTTGTTCTTTATTGGGATTACTGAATTGGCTAATTTATTACATTTTCAAGAGTCTCAGAGAATAGTTTCACTCGGTCACTACTTAATGTAAATTTAAATCAGTATAGTGAGATCTGTGAAAGAAAAATGTTAAGTATTACACAAAACTGGGATTTGGCTGCATACTTTAAGCCCATTTGCTTCTAATGTGGGTGACAAATTTTAACAGTCATAACTTAGCTCCAGGGAGTAATGGGTTCTGAGCCCCGAGAAGCACCCAGCTTTTCTTCCTGAGGCCAAGAGTCCTTGCTAACCTTGCCTCCCTTGTTAACAGATCTCTCCTTCCCCAAAGCCGCATGTCTCCCTGCCTCCATTGCCATTATATGACCAGCCTCCCAACAGCCCATACCCTAGCCCAGATAAGAGGAGCTCCCAGTTCTTCCCTCGATCTCCTTCAGCACAAGGTAAGGGTCCCCCAGGGCAGAGTCTCAGTGTATCTTCACTTCAAACACACCAGTGATTTTATTGCTTAACAGTACAAATAAATTGAGCTTCTTTGGGTTTCTCCCTTAGAAAACAACCTTCATGCCGAATCCCCAGGATTCTCACAGGCATCCAAGCAGACTCCTGAGACCTCATATGGCAAACTGCGACCTGTAAGTCTCCTGTTCATCAGGGCTATGGACTGCATAGTTCTTCCAAATTGAAAGTGAGAAGTTGATATGTTCCCACACCCCTGTAGTTTTACTGATTAAAAGGGCTATGAAGTCAACTCATCTTGGAACATTTAATCTATGCTGGAATTTTTCTCACTCAGCCATGGTAAGAGCACACAAGATGAAACCTATGCAATAAGTTGTCTGAACATAAGCTAGTATAATTGTGAAACAATTTTTAATCAAGCTGTCTTGGTTACTTTTCTCTTATTGCTGAAACGAAATACCCAAATCCCAGAATTTGGGAAGGAAAGGTTTATTTAGCTGATACTTCTCATGGCTCTATCCCAGGATTCTTTTTCTTAAAGTCAGTGAATGCATTCTCCCCAGGTCCTCCTGTGGCTGTGAGAACCATTTAAGTACCAACAGCTCCCAAATTTGTAAGTTTCTTCCCTGAGCTTAAGACTTGTGGTCATTGCATCTTTTATGTAGACCCCAGAACTCAGCAAAATTATTTAGACATACTTCCTCATACCTGTTGCCTTTCCTGGTGAGCAAGGACCAACAGCCTATTGGTACTCTGGATCATTCTTGGCACCTTCCATGCCTGCTCCCACAGTCAGTCAGTTCCAGATTCTGCCAGGTTTATCTCAGAGACAGCTTTCATAACTGTCTGCCTCTCTGTGTTCATCTTTTTGTGCTATCTCATTCTGACTAACATCAGCTCTCAGTCAAGTGACTGAGAAGACCTCCTACATTGTCTTCCACCACCAGACATGGACCACCATGCCTGGACTAAGTTATCTTGTTTGTACTCTAGTTTAGCTCTAACCCCTACTCCAAAGTGCTACCTGAGTATTTTCACAGATCTGATACTCTTCATAACCCATCAAAGACTCCTCTTTACCTGCCTCCTACAAGTACCAAGCTGGCCTCAAACTCACAGCAATCCTTCTGCCTCAGCTTCCCAAGTGCTAGGATTACAGGTGTGCACCATCAGGCACAGACTTTTTTGTCTTTTGAGACAGGATCTCACTGTGCAGTTCAGACTGGCCTTGGGCTCACTTTTGTAGCCCAGGCTGGTCTCAAATTCGCACTGATCCTCCTGCCTCAGCCTCCCAAGTGCTGGGATTATAGGTGTGTGCCACGCCTGGCTAACTTTTTTTTTTTTAATGGTTTGGCAAAGTTCTTTACCTTCTTGGGTGTTTGTTTGTTTTTGTTTGTTTGTTTGTTTTATGAAACAGAATGTTGCTATGTAATTCAACTTGACCTTGAACTCACTATGTGTTCCAGGCTGGCCTTGAGCTCTCAGTGATCCTCCTGCCTCACCCTCCCAAGTGTTAGGATCACAGATGTTCACCACACCTGGCAACCCTTCATATCTTAACCCCAGCCTACTTCATCAACCTTCTCTGTGGCAACTGTACTCTTAACACAGGCTGACATATTTTTCTTTTCTTTCTTTTTTTTTTTTTTTTAATTGTTTGCTTGTTGTGTTTGTTTGTTTCTTTATTTATTTATTTTGTGGCTGGCTCAGCCTGCCCTGGTGGTAGGGCTGGCGCAGCATGTGGTGCCGGGGATCGAACCGCAGTCCCTGCAGTTGCCTGAGCTTTCCTAAGCAGGCGCCTTAGACCACTGAACCATCTCGCCAGCCCCGCTGACCTATTTTTCAGTTCTCTATTTTCCTCTTGCTGGCAACTCCAGGCCATGACTTTGAGAAAGATTTTAAGACTGTTATAACTCTTCTCCCATAAGGCTTTTGGCCAAGGCAGCAACTTTATTTGTGAGATTGCTGGGTCATCCAGAATAGTGCCTGCTTTCCAGCAAACATGCTGGATGCCCATGCTCTTGATTAGGATTTGCAAGCAGCCCTTGCCCTCTGTCAGGAAACTGACTGACACCCCATGTTATTGTTCACTGCTCAGGTCCGGGCAGCTCCCCCTCCACCTACACAGAACCACCGGAGGCCATCGGAGAAGATGGAAGATGTGGAGATCACACTGGTGTGATGATGGGTTTGCCCTCCCTTATGGCTACAATCAAGGCCAGGGTTGGAGTGTGGCCACTCTCATTTTTTAGGCACCTTTGCATGATGGCTCTTGAACAGAGCAAAACCAAGGAGGATTCTATATGACTGGGTGGCCTGGTAGACTTTTCTCACATTTTGAATATTTTGTGCCTTTTTTTGTTGTCATTTTCTATGTCATCTCTCCTACCATAGCACAAATCCTAGAGGGCCCCAGCATACAGGGGAACAGCCCTCATGTCTAACAGTTTTTATGTGAGACTCAAAATCAGGCCTCGTCCCAGGGCACAGTCACAGAATTACTGATCATGTGCACTTGTACAGTATATTACTGTGGCCACAAGGATGTGGCAAAGATCTCGTCTTTGTCCAAGTGGCTTTTGCTCCTCTGATTAAGTATTACTCACGTCATGTTGGCTCCAAAAGGAAACAGAAAGAGGGATCCGGAGAGGCTGGCTCCTCACCAAAGTTCATCCCTAGACTAAGAGTGAACCTTACGGAGAAAAAAGTAGACTGCCCTGAATTTACATTAACACATATCTCTTCTCAACTAACAGGTTTAAAATAACAGTGTCCTTTGTATGAATATTTATTCCATTCATCTAGTGTTAGTGAGGCTAACCTGGAGGGACTGAACTTGCCTATCACACAGACCAATAGAAAGAAGGCTATGGCTAACACAGAAAAGGAGCTTCTTGATCTGAAGTGAGCTGGTTTAATGTTCTTTTTGTCTTTGGGTAGTTCTCATCTTAGTTTCTACAGCATATATTTTTCTGACCAGTATACTCTTTGAACATGACTGTCTGGATAAATTGGGGACACGTATCTGCATCATTACGCTTCTGTACTGGGGAGACCCCTAGAATTTATTTCATTCCCAAAAGAGCACATTGGCCCAAATAGCTGGGTTATGGTTAGAGCAGAACAGCTGCCACTCAGCTTTCAGGTCCTGTTGCCCAGTTACTTTGGAAGAAGTAACTTCTTCTTTGGAGGAAAATCCAGTGGGCCTCTGGAGGAAAACAGCTTCCTGTGAGAAAGGACAGAAGGATGCACAGCTTGCACAAATTCAGGCTAACAAGGAAAAAGGAGTTTCTGTGTGTCCCAGGCTGGTGGCAGGGCTTGCTCCTGCATGCCATAGCAGCAGGGCCCAGAGTGGACCTCTGGTTCTTCACCCCATGGAAGATAGGGAATACGTTACCCAGGGACAAAGGGATGTTTGCCAGCTGCTTTTAAAATTTTTGTTGGCCAGGTGTGATGTCACACACCTATAATCCCAGCACTTGGGAGGCTGAGGCAAGAGGATTGCTGAGTTCGAGGCTAGCCTAGGCTACACAGTGAGTTCAAGACCAGTCTGAGCTACATAGTGAGACCCTGTCTCAAACTGTTCCTCAAAATAATGAATAATTTTTTGTTAAGAAATTGGGTTTTAGGGCCGGCAAGAAAGCTCAGCAGACAAAGCACCTGCTTAGGCAAGCACAGGAACCCAAGATTTGATCCCAGGCACCACATGCCATGCCAGCACCGCCCCTGGGTGTGTTGTGGGTGTGGTGGTGCACACACCTATAATCCCAGCACTGAAAACAGGAGAATCACTACAAGTCCAAACTGAGTAGTGAGACTCTGTACCAAATACATAAAAAATAATAAAATATTGTATTTTTAGGGCCAGGAAGATAGCTCAGCAGCATAAGCACCTGTCTGGCAAGTGCAAGGTCCCCAGATCAATGCCCAGTACCCCTCTCCCCAAAAAATCAGATTTTTAGAATTTAATAAAAAAAAGTATTAAGCTTTCAAAATTCCACCCCTCCAAAGAATCTTTAAAAACTTGAAATATTCACCAAATGTCCCCATGGGACTTTTGACCAAAAGCTGAAGAAATTTTTAATTAGTCATTTGATCACTTAAGTGGTAGTAGTCCTTGCTTGAATCTTCTCCACGATTTGGGTCTTGTGTTTGTGTTTTGGCATTTCTTAACCTGTTGATCTATTCGAGGTCTTTTTATGTTTATCGAACTTATTCTTAAGTTTAAAAACAAATTAAAAGGATTTTTTTAAAGATTTTTAGAAGGTTCTAACATGTTACAAATCTCTCAAGTGTTTATTAAAATAGAGCAGTTCTTGCCACCCTATCATTTATTCTCTTTAGCTAGCCAAATTGTCCTTAAATTTGGGTTTTCTACAATCTCAAAAAGTTATTTCAAACCTTTTAGGTTTTTGGAAGAGCTGTAATTTTATTTTAAAAAACGAAGTTGTAAAACTGTGGCTCCTTTAAAAAAAAAAACCACCCTCCACAACATACACCCCAGCGCCACACACACACAGGGCAGGGCTCAGGGGAAGCCTCTGTGCACATGTGCTTTCTTTACAGTGGCTGTAAAAAGTTTGTATTTATTATGTATAAAATGTTGAATAATAAAAAATGGAATTGAATTTTCTAAGTGTCCTTATAAAAAGATGTGGGTGAATCGGCTGTTCGAGCATGCTTTAGAAAAAGACCATGGTTTTTCTAAGTACACCTAGGCCTTCCTTAAATCAGTTATCCAGTGCAGACAGCAGTGGGGGCTTGCGGGTTAAGCTCAGTTGTTGAAGCGCCTGCTTGGGCAAACCCAGCCAGAGGCAGGGCACCACAGTTCGATCCTCAGCCCCACCTGCCTTTCCAGACCCACTCCTCTGGCAGCCTGAGCCAGCCAAAAAGAAAACAATACAGACAGCAAAAATTAAATCCACCTGTACGACACAGTTCCTGATGCCACCCGTGTGCTAGGTGTGATATCCTGGGCACTGGAAATGGAAATAAATAAGTAATGGTCTCTGCTTTCACAGTTCTTTCTGTCCTTACATGAGGCTAGTGCTGTGAGCCCTGCTGAAAGAAAGGGGCAAACAGTGTGCTGGTGAGCTCTGGAGGGAGCTCCAAATGTGCTGCTGGAGCAGTGAAAGGAAGTTCCTGGAGTCCCCCCAGAGGATGTAACTTCTGGCTTCCAGGAAGTGGTCCACTGATCAGCACTAGAGCTTTGACTTGCTCTGGTCACACCTGGGCTGGTTCACCCTGCCTTAGGCAACCCGGTGGTCCACTGCTCCTGGAGGTCACCATATTGATGCCAAACTTAGTGCAGATATCCCATCAATCACTTAGCACAGCACCCTGCAGCCCAAGAACTCCCGGACTGAGTTGATAGTCCCCCGGCAGCCTGATGCTCGCTGAGAGCATAGTTGTGCCATCACGCCCAGCAGGAAGTGCTTATTCTGGTTGCCTGTTCTTTCCTACATCTCTACTCAGGGGAATAAGGAATTGTGTAAAAAGGAATTTTACTCGTCTCAGGGATGGATAAGAGTCCTCTGGTTATTGACCGAGTCTTTCTGGCCTCTAGTCATATACCCTGAGGAGCAGGTTTACCTTGCTGGGAGAGGGATCCCACAAACTCCTGCTTCCTGGAATTGGGAATGTATGGTATATATTCATGCTACATTTTTCTGTGCCTAAAACTCCTGTGTCTACAGCCTGCTTGTTTTCAGCCTATTCTCGATCAGTTCAATGGTGTGTAGAGTAAGAACATCACATAACAGATCACATATGTGAGAACAGACTTAAAAATATATGGACTTTTTTTTTTTGTCTTTTTGAGACAGGGTCTCGCTATGCAGTACAGGTTGGCCTTGAGCTCACTTTTGTAGCCCAGGCTGGTCTCCAAATCTCACTGATCTTCCTGCCTCAGCCTCCCAAGTGCTGGGATTACAGGTGTGCGCCAGCACACCCAGCTAAAATTTTATTGTTTTATTTAATTAATTTTTTTTTATTATTATTATGGCCAGCTCAGCCTGCCCTAGGGGTGGGGCTGGCACAGCATGTGGTGCCGGGATTGAACCACAATCCTTGCGGCTGCCAAAGCTTGCCTAAGCAGGCACTTCAGACCGCTGAGCCATCTTGCTGTCCCCCTGGACTTCTCAATTAGCAAGAAATTTAGAAGTTTAAGTCATGGGAGTCATTCACTAGGACAAACCAACCCTCCTGCATCCCAGGCTGCTCTGGTTACTCTCCACAAAAGGAGCTTAGCCACAGCTTTTTTTTTTTTTTTGTTTTTTTTTGTTTTGTTTTGTTTTGTTTTTGAGACAGGATCTCTCTATGCAGTTCAGGCTGGCCTTGAGCTTACTTTTTGTAGTCCAGGCTAGTCTCAAACTCCTGCCTCTGCCTCCCAAATGCTGGGATTATAGGCGTGCGCCACCATGCCCAGCAACACAGCTTTTGACCTTAGCTCTAATTATTGTCTGGCCCTTTCTAAGGGGCCTTATGGTCATGTCTGGCCACTCAGAATCCTTGCTTTTATTTTGCTCATATGAAGTTGTTTTTCATGACAGAAATACAAATAAATTGCAGATTTAGGTTAGGTTAAAACCTAAAGGTTAAAGAGGAAAGAGTTGAAATTTGGGCTGAACTCTTACAGCTTCACCATCTTCACCGTAAGTTTCCTCCTAGACCCATTATGTGTTTGCTTTGTTACTGCTTGATCTACCAAGAACCATAAGAATACCAAAGAGCATCTTATTCTTGGACTATTTTTCCTTGATCCTCATGACCAAGAAACACACCTTGGCCATTATGGTGGTGTACACCTATAATCTCAGCACTTGGGAGGCAGAGGCAGGAGGGTCGCTGTGAGCCTGAGGCCACCCTGATCTACATATTTAACCATTTGACTGCTAAGGAGCGCTATCGCGCTCTTACGTTACTCCATGATGCGAAGAGCGTGATAGCAGCAGCCAAAAGGTTAAATAAACCCTGTCTCAAAAAAAAAAAAAGTTCAAGAACAAAAATGTAATACTTCTGCCATGTCTGTTTCTGAGAACTCTGGTCTGGGAATATTTTCTTGGAGTGTTGCATCCTGAAACAGAAATGAACCTGTAAGCAGTCGACCCATCTCCCGCACTGTGTCTCATACCCTCTCCATTACTTGCTCCTATGAGGGGCAAGGAAAGAGCCTGGTGAAAAGACCTATGTGCAAGACCCTGAGCCACCTCCCATCCACTATGACCATAGGCTCCACTGTTGTCTTCTGGGCCTTACTTTCCTTGTCTGCAAAGTGCACATTAGGAGGTAATACAAACTCCCTAAACTCCAGGAAGATCAAATAAATAATTGCCGATGAGCTAAAGCTGTTTCTGACTAAAAGGTATACTTCAAAGAGGGCATGGCGCTGCAGAACTGAATCCCAGCATTTGGGAGACTGAGGCAGAAGGGTCACCATGAGTTCAAGGTCAGCCTGGGCTACATAGTGAAACCCTATCTCAAAAAAAAAAAAAAAACCCAGCTGTACTCAGATACGGTACATCTGAATCTCCCACATGGTCCCTACTTGGCATCAGGATTCCTCCAAAGGCCACCTTTGTTCTGCAAAGATACTACTATGGACCATGCTCTCAGCACTGGAGCCCCTTTCACTAAGGGACTCACATCTGATCAGGGAGTCTCAAGAACATCAGATTCGACCAGGTACAGTGGTACAGGAATGTAATCCCAGCACTCCAGAGGCGAGGTAGGTGGGTTACTGTTGAGTCTGAGGCCAGCCTGGGCTACTCAGTAAGTTTATGACCAGCCTAAACCACATAGTGAAACCCTTAAAAAATAAAAAAATAAAAAAATATCAGATTCAAACCTGGTCTGGAAACAACCCAGGAATGGGAGGAGCCCAGAATAAGGGCACCTTGTCACTTCCTCCGTGAGGTTGGAGATTCACTGTGGTGTGTGCCTACTGAGCAGCCCCTGGCAGAGCGGTGTCAGCTACAGGCGTGTGAGGCTTGAGGGAAGAATCATTTCCATAGATATGGAAGGCACTGCAACTTGCCCAAGATCTCTCCAGAGTCTAGACAGGAACGAATTGATCCTCCAGAAGAACAGGCCAGCAGAACCTGAATCCAGTTCTTGCCAAAGAGAGTCAAGGACTTGAGTCCTTTCCCCGTTCTGCTTTGTGACCCTAAGCTCCTGCCTGAATCCTAAACTTCCCTGGGTTTTAGTTCATGTATACAGCGAATTTGTTTAGTTCATGTTACAGACGTGCGCCCCAAACTCAGCCCTTCAATACCTGAGTATCAGAATCCTGACTCTCAGTGGCCTGGCATAGTTGCCAGCACTGGGCCCCTCTGCTGAAAACAACAGGAGTTCGGCCTGCCTCGCCATGTCCCCCCTGGCATCTCTTCCTCCAGACCACCTCATTGCCTGGAAAGCTTCACTGTCTCTCACCTTTCAGCCCTGCACCTCCAAGAAGCAAAGGAAAGCAATGTGAGCTCCTGAGCGAAGGCAGCTGCACCCCAACAGCTGTGTGGTCAGAAGTGGAAGGAAAGCCTTGAGGGAAGTGGAGGAGCCACTGTCCTGGGACGTGGGCCCCATCATTTCTTGAGCACCTTTCTTGGATCACCTAAGCAATCTCACCAGTCCTGTGAGGTACAACAAAACCACATACATTGCGGAGCTTGCCCAGTGGTGTAGCCAGTGATTGCCTGCAAGATCCAGGCTTCCTCACTCCTGCCTGGCTATCCTCCCTTCAAGGGAAACAGCTGCAAAGCTCAGGAGCCAGCATGGAAGGCAGGGAAGGCACAGGGAGGGACAGCAGGTTGGACACAAAGCAGGAATCACACACATCACAGGGGAGGGGCCCTGCAGCCCTGCCCAACAGATTCCTGAAGCCTGACATTTAAAAAAGCCATGCAGACACAGTCCACCTCTGTCATTAGCTGGTTTTTTTGTTTGTTTTTGTTTTTTTTTTTTAGTCTTTTCGAGACAGGGTCTCGCTCTGCAGTTCAGGCTGGTCTTGAACTCGCTTTTGTAGCCCAGGCTGGTCTCGAACTCACACTCGCACTCCCTCAGCCTCCCAAGTACTGGAATTACAGACGTGCGCCACCATGCCCGGCAGCTGAGTGATCTTGAATTAATGTCTGAGCTTTGTTTTTCTCATCTATAAAATGTGACAGCTACATCACAAAGTGGCTGGAACAAGTGAGAAGTGCAGCGCCATGCTGATTCATCTAAATGCTCAACGTAACCGGGAGCTTTGGTCTTGCAGCCACCAATATCCGGAGGTCTAGGAATGGTCCCCCGGCAGAGACTAAGCAGCTGGTGACCCCTGGTGGCTACTGAGAGCCAGGGCAGGAGGCTGAAGCTGGGCTGAGGCAAGCAGCTGAGACTGGAAGAGCTTGGGGTCCTGGAACTAAAGGCCTAACCTTCCCATATCCCTGAATAAGAGAATTGCTTAAACATCTTTGCTTTTTTTTTTTCCTGAGGGTCATTAGGCCAGGTCTGATCCTAAGGAATACTCTTCCCACCACAGCCTTTTTCAAGAGCTCCCCCATTTAAAATGGGAGGGCAAGGGCCATCCAAATAGCTCAGCAGATTAAAGCGCCTGTTTAGGCAGACCTAGTGACTGCTAAAACAGTGATTGAGGCTGGGCGTAGTGGCACACATCTGTAATCCCAGCTCTTGGGTGGAGACTGAACACAGGTGGATCACTATAAGTCCAGTTGGATGTACATAGTAGACCCTACACTAAACACACACACACACACACAATGGGAGGGCAAAACCAAAGAGGCCTCCAGCCAGCCTGGCCCATGAGGCAAGGGCTTTCAGTGGGAGGAATCTTAAGGACCAGTCAGATAAAAGGGACAAGAACATTCTGGACAGACACATGTAGAATAAAAAGCACAGGAAGATGCAGGCCAGGAGTGGCATCTAAAGGGCTTTGACTTTCAAGCTGAAGCATTTTTCCTGAAGGCAGCAGAGGAACTTCAAAGGATTGGCTGCAACACCTTAGGAAGTCAGGCTGGCTCAGGCAAAGGCAGGAGGGAGGCAGGCCTGTGAGAAGATAGAAATCTAGCAGGTGGCCTGTAGTGGCATCCAGGAAGAACTTCAGGCAGAGCAGCTGCTGTGAGACACAGAGGTCCCATGCAGGGGGAATGGCAGGCAACAGGCACCTGGGCGTGCCATGGAGAGCCCAGGGGACTGCAAGGCCTGGAGGAATGGATGATCTGGGAGCCAACAGGATGTAGACTTTTTTTTTTCTTTTGGTAGTAATGGGATAGAACTCAGGGCCTTCATACTGGCCTACATCTCCAGCCCCACTTTCTGAAATTCTGAGAGGGGGTCTCACTAAGTTGCTAAGTTACTCATGCTGGACTCACACTTATGACCCTCCTCCCTCAGCCTCCCAGAGTGCTAGGTTTACAGACGTGCACCGCCATACCCAGCCTTTGCTACCTGATCAATACTTGTCTGTCTCTATAGGCTTGTGCTCAGCTCTGGGCTGCAGAAGTGGGATGCCCTATGGATCCTTACGCTTGGGCTCCCTGTGTAGATTAAAAATGTGAGTGAATGGGCCAGCAAGATAGCTCAGTGTATTAAGCACCTGCTTTGGCAAGCACAGGGACCAGGGTTCAATCCCCTGTCCCACATGTGCCAGCCCTGCCCCTGGGGCATGCTGAGCCTGTGAGAGTCTGGGTATGGTGGCACACGCCTGTAATCCCAGCACTATCGAGGCTGAAAACACGAGGATCACTATAAGTCCAAGCTACATAGTGAGACCCTGTCCCAATATACAAAAAATAAAAAACGTGAGTGAAGCTCACTCCAGGACTAACTGTGCTGCCCTCCACCCTGAGCTCGGCCTCTGGAGGAAGAACAGGGGCTTGGTTTCCTGGCAGCTGTAGTGTACCAAGTACCCTAACATCACTCTGGCTTGAGGAGCCCCTCCACAGGACCCCTCTGGGATTCCTCCCCACTCCTCAGCTGCAGTCTGTTCAGGGTACCTGAATGAGAGGCCCATGGAGTTGCTTTGTCCTCATGACCAGGCTGGACCAAGGATTCCATCTCCAGCCCCAAGAGTCACTGCTCTTTGCTACCTCTGGCCTCTCTCTCAGTGGGACAGTCCCCATCTCCCCAGCAGGCAGAAGAAAGTCAAGGCTGGACCTCCCCAACCCCCACCCAAAGGTCTCCTTGCGCCCTGAACACTGCGAAGAATTCAGCAAACAGACACAGTTTAGATACAGTCCTTTCCCCTTGGGGGGGAAGAAGTGAGGAGGCAAGGATTTTTAAAAAACTATAATTTCCCAAATACCTACTTTGTTTTTAACCAAACAGGCCAGGTCCAGCCAGGCCTTCTGCCCTATATGTCTGGAGGCCGCCCCCACCCCCCAGCTCAAGGCTATGGAGCCCAGTGCAGCAGAGGGAAGCTGTTTGTCTTCATTTTCAGACCAGCGCTGTAACCCAGGCAAGGGAGTCATGGCACAAGCTAGTGCCACAGCACCACCTTCCTGCCCTGGTCCACGCTCACCACATGGCTCCCGGAGTAGCACCACGCCACAGCGTTGACAGCAGCACTAAGAAAAGGAACAGCAAGCATGAGGGGTAACCAGGTCTGCAGCCAGGCTCTGCCCCTCCCTGCTGGGCCTGGGCAGTTTGAGGGCCCTTGGAGCCCATTTCCTCATCTGTAAAATGAGCTCACAGGGCTGTGGTAAGGATGGCTTGGTACATGAGGAAGGGCGCCTTGTGACCTGTGAAAGGATTTGGTGGAGTGGAAAGTTTGGGTTGATGTCAGAACCTGGCTTTAGCTTGGCAGGCCTCAGGGCAAGGCAGGAAAGGGGGTGGCTGTGCTCACCAGTGGGGACCCCGAAGGGTGCTCTCCAGTTTCCCAGTGTCTACGTTCCAGATGTAAAGGGCTCCATCCCAGGAGCCTGCCAGTGCGTAGTGTCCATCAGGGCTATGGTGGCCACAACAGGGCAAGAGACATGAGCTCAGAGATGAAGACACAGAGCCCGATGGGCGCACTCAGCAAGGGCAAGCTCTTGTGGACACACCTGAACACAGCTTTGGTCCAGTCAGAACCACACTTGAAGCCATCAGCCCTGAAGAGAGATGGAGCCAGGGTCAGAACGGAGGTCCCCTCAGCCCTGCCCCAGCTGGGAACTCCAGCAGGACTCTCCTCTATCAAAGGTTGGGTACCTCAGAAGGACCCCAGAGGGCTGTGCACAGGAGAAAAGCAGTGTAGCCACCCCAGCATAGGCCACGGGTCAGCAGACACAGGCTGGTACCTGAACACCTGGCGGATATTGCTGATGCGCAGGTCGATGACCTTGAGCGTGTCATCACGGGAACAGCTGAGCAGATGTAGCTGGTCATGGCTGAGGCTCAGGGAGGTGACCCGGCCCTGCACAGGGATGACCTGGGTACAGCAGGACCCCCTGAAGAGCATTCCAGAGAGAGGGGTGAGGAAGAACTCAGCCTCTCTCATTTATCCAAATTCTAAGCCCAAGGCAGAGTCCAGTCCACAGCCTCACTTTCCTGAGATATCTCCATCACCCTTCCTGCCATGCTCAGAGAAAGGAACAAGAACTCTAGGACCCGGCCCCCAGGCCCCCAGCATCTACCCACAACTACTTCCGTCACCTGCTGTCCCAGAACCGGATCTTCTGGTCATTGTGGCCACTAATAATGATGTGGTCCCCACATACCACATCATTGCAGTAGGAAAGGACATTGATGGTCCTGGAACCTGAGGACCAAAGAGCAGAGAACACGGTCTCAAGGTGGTTGGGAGCTAGCCCACTGGACATGTGGTGATGCTGAGACCCAGAAGGGATAGTGTCCCCTGAGGACTATAACCAGGTCTAATGCCTCCTCTTCTTCACCAGCCTACAGCCTGAGGCAGTGAGGAGTAGCAGGGAGACAGAACAGGAGGCAGGGCCTATGAGACCCAGAGACAGCAGCAAGGTCCCTTGCACCTGGGGGCCGCTGGCTGATGGGCAGGGGACGCAGGGCTGGGCCTTACAATAGGCTCTTCCAAGATCCCACTCCTTCACTGTGCGGTCTCGACTCCCAGTCACTGCCTGATGCCTTGTTAGCTTGAATTTGGCAGCTGTCACCTTGTCCTTGTGTCCAGACAGTGTTTCCTGCCCCATCCCAGGTATCAATCAGGGACATGGCCAAGGCCCCTAAGTGACACGCCCCCATCCAGAGGTGTGACCCTTGGCCCCTAGGCTGCCTCCCCAATGGGCCTCACCTTGGAATGTGCCTCCCCCACCTTCCAGAGCTGGGCAGCCTGGTTGTAGGTAGCTGCTAAAACCTGGGAGCCCTAGAGAAATGAGGGAGAGATCTGTGCCTATGCCTGGCCAGAGCAGCATCCTTTAGGCCAGAGGGCCAGGGGCAGAGGCTGCTTCAGAGCTCCCCAAGACTCAGGCCACCAAGACAAGTACGGGAGCTCAGGCCAGGGAGGAGCCCAGTGACCAAGTTCTAGGATAATCACAATCTCCACCCTGGCCCCAGGGCCCCCACCTGCGTGACAAGGATATTGGGGAAAAGATCTCATGTCAGTGAGGCAAAGTCCTCTCACCGAGGGGTCCATGTCCACACTGGTGATGCTGCCACCAGCTCCCTCGAGGGTCTGGTTGGCCTCCAGGCGTCCTGGGGGGAACAGGATGGGACTAGTAATAGATTTCTAAGTGAAATAGTAGAACTGGGATGCAGAGGGGGAAATCAGTCTCTCCTCAGCCACCCAATCACTGGCTCTTCTGAAGCTTGGGCAGGAGACTGCAACTCCCGTGTGACTATGGGTAAGGGCCCCAGTGGGGCAGCTAGTCATGGAATGGACCAGGGAAGGACTGTCCCTGAGTCCCACAGCAAGCAAGACTGGGCCAGCTAGCAATCTGCCTCTTCTAGGAAGCCACTAGAGGTTGACTGATTTCCTAACATGTGCCTATACAGAGCACAATGCTTGGGACAGCGTGGACAGTCGCTCTCATCTCTGAGTTCAAGAAGCTCACGTGAGCTTGCTCCTCAAAGGCCTGTGCCCCACCCCACCTCCCAGCAGGGACCACCTGAACTTAGCCCTCCCCATTCTGCAGGCCTGGAACCCAGAAGCAGGGAGCCTCTCCCCTTCTTCAGCACAGTGACCCAGAGTCCCATTCCTATCAAGCAGTTCCTAGCCACTGCCCACAGGAATGTCCCAGGTGGAACAACACAGAGAAGTCCAAGGCCATGGCGCTCCCAGGAGCCAGCTGAGGATAAGTCTGTGGAGAAAGCACAGGGCTGGCTTGCAGGAGGGTGCCTTACCTCCCACAACATTCCAGAGGTGAATGAGGCAGTCAGCCCCGCCAGTGGCCAGGAGGTTGCTGTTAGGGCCAAAACAGACAGCATTGACCTCGGAAAGGTGGGCATCCTGTGGGGCAAGGAGAGGTTGGTACCTTGGCCTTCCCATGCATGCCTCTCTGTGCCTGCTCACGAGCTCTCCCGTGTGCCTGTGGACACACACAGCCTATTACTGGCCTGATAGCCCCAACCCCAGGCCCCATCTCTCCCTTAACCTTGTTTTAAACTTGGTCCAAGCAGTTCTCCCCACCTGTCCTGGGCCCCGCAGCAGCCTCTCCCCTGCCACCCTATACAGCCTACTGTCCCAGCTTCCTGTCTCCCCCTCCTGCTCATGCCCTCATTGTAAAATTCCTGAGCAGTCTCACCACAGGCTGTAGAGGCAAGCTTCTGCTGCCACTGAGGGGTGCAGCCTTGCTTCCCTGGCCCACCTGAGCCATCTCTGGTGCCTGTGCTCTCCTGAGGCCCAGCTCTTCCCTTACCAGAACATCCTGAGCCTGGACAGGAAGCTGGGCTGCCACACACACAGGAATACTTTGGTATCGTTGCTCAGGGACACCTCCAATTGAGTGACCTCTCCTCTTCTTGAAACTGCAAGGGTGAGCGTCAGAGGGCATTCAGCAAGGAATGCTTGTTCTATTACAGGAACTTCACGATCAACAACAGGAAGAAAACAGGGCAGGTGACAGAACACAGCCTCGGGCTACACTTAGCACCTTCCCCGGCCCCGCCTGACCCTGTGGAGATGCAGCAGGCAGTACACAGAGACAGGCCCAGGACTGGATGGTTTGTCAAATGCAGAGAAATCTCAGAGCTGGGATTTCAGTCGCTGCCTTGACACTGTTTGGCTCTATGGCTGAACACATGTGACATCCTGAGCCTCGGTTCCCAACTGCGTAAGAGTACCTCCAGGCTCAAGCTAGAGCTCCTGGTCCCCTGTGAAGATCTTGTGTGAGAGCAGACCCTTGTGAGGTTGGAAGATAGCTGGTGCAGGTTGGAAATTAAGCCAGACATCCAGGTCCTGACTCTGGGCCCCAACAGACACACAGACAATAGGCACCACATGCAATGACAAACTGAGGTACATACACAGACAGGCCTGGACTCAGGAAGCCTGACACAGGGCTCCAACAGGCCCGGCCCCTTCACACACATGTGCACACACACACTTACTGCAGCAGCCCCTTCACCACATCCACACAGTGGGACAGTGTCAGAGAAGTGGCCGAAGCAGACCTGGGCAGAACCAGAGAGAGATGCTTAGGGACAGGCCAGTGGCTGTACAAACAGCACTCAAAGTGTAGTAAATAATCCCTACACTATGCTGGAAGCCAGAAGACTCATAACCCTTGAACATGGAATATGAACTTGACTCCCTGAAAACCAGGACCTAAATCAACCCAGAAACAGAGAGGGAGGGATTCCACAGTAAGAACTACCTCACCTCCCAGGGGTTCACTAGCAAAGGTTCATGGGAGACTGATTTGGGGCCAGTGAGGAGGAGTTAAAGGTGTCAGGCTAAGATAGCACAGGGCTGGGATCAGGAGGGAAAACCTAGGCTGAGTGACCCCAGAAATACTCAAGAAGGGCCAGCAAGAAAGCTCAACAGACTCAGCATCAGCACTGGGACTGTGAGTTAGGGATCTAATGCTGCCCTGGCCCTGCCCTCGAGCATGCTCAGCCAGCCTCCAAGATTGGGCATGGTGGTGCACGCCTGTAATCCCAGCACTGGGGAAGCTGAAAACAGGAGGATCATTACAAGTCTGAGCTGCACAGACCCTGTACCAAATACATAAAAAAAGAAAAAACAAAAGAAAGACTCAAGAGAAGGTAAGTCTTGGCCCTCCAGAGCCTATCCTGTCCTTTGTGTCTCATGCCCCTGCCAAAGGCTTTCACTGTCCCAGAGCCTGGACATTAGGGACTTGCAAGGAAAGACAGAAGGCTCCAGACTGGGGGATGCTCAGCCCAGCAGGGGGCAGCCTCAGTGACAGCAAGCTAGGACCTGGGAAGACTGGACCGAAGGGGACTCGAGAATGAAAGTCCCCATCAGATCTTAGTAATGTGGGCTGTATTTGCACATGCTCAGAAATTCATAGTCAGAAATGCCATACAGGGGCCAGCGAGATGGTTCAGTGGTCTAAAGCGCCTGCTTAGGAGGGCTCAGGCAACTGCGGGGACTGCAGTTCGATCCCCGGCACCACATGCTGCGCCAGCGCCACCACCAGGGCAGGCTGAGCCAGCCACAAAATGAATAAATAAAGAAACAAACAAACACAACAAGCAAACAAATAAATAAATAAATAAAATT
>PVKN010008281.1:0-16385 GCA_004027915.1 Capromys pilorides
TTATCAGGAAGTGGAAGCGTCTACACTAGAAGGTTCAGGAGTCTGTGGTGGAAGCCACAAGATAGTGTCCAAAGTTTGTTTGTTTGTTTCTTTGTTTCTTTCTTTCTTATTTATGCCATACTAAGGATCTAACTCCAGACTTTGCACTTGCCAGGCAGGCACATATGCCGCTGAGCTATTTCCCCAGCTATAGCATGCAAAGTAAAGGACCTTCTCCAAACAAACAGAACCAATCCTTTTGTGACATTCCAGCAATAGTTCTGCCTAGGTTGATGCTGATCCAATCTACTTGGGAGTTTCTTACTCAAACTGACAAAAATCCATTAACTATCACATACGGAAAACTAAGCAATTAAAAAAAAAAATACTGACCTTTTTTTTTCCTGCCATCTTGGAGTCTGGGGAGGCCTGCTGGGAACAGGACTTCTAAAAGGCAATTATGTCTGGAAGACTGTGGTGCAAAGCCATCTTTGCTAGCTATGAGTGGGGTCTCTGGAACCAGAGGGAACATACAGCTCTTCTCAAAGTTATTTATTTTTTATTGCATCCGGGGCTGAGATGGCGTGCCTGACATGTGGGACCTGGGATTGAACTCAGGTCCTTTTACTTGCCAGGTTGGTGCTTATTCCTCTGAGCTATCTCTCTAGGCCCCAGCTCTTCTTAAAATTGAAGGTATTTATGCCCGGGATGAAACTGAATCCTACTTAGGCAAGAGATGTGCTTATGTGTAGAAAGCAAAAAACAACACAGTGACTCCAGGTGGCAAACCAAATAAAACCAGAGTTCTCTGGGGAAAAGTTGGCCCACGGAAACAGTAGCATGGTTCATGCCAAGTTCTGAAGCAACCTTCCTGCTACGGCTGTCGGACACTGAATCTGTGTGATGCTGTACCCCTCAAAAATTTAAAGTAATGGAGGGGCCAGCGAGATAGCTCAGCAGTCTAGAGCACCTGCTTAGGCAAGCTTAGGCAACAACAGGGACCACAGTTGGATCCCCAGCACCATATGTTGTGCCAGCCCCACCCCCAGGGCAGGCCGAGCCAGCCATAACATAAATAAGGTTTAAAAAAATTAAACTAAAAGAAAATAAAAGTGCATTTGTCCTCTTGTATTAAAAAAGGGCCAAGAAGATAGCTCAGGGGCACAAGTGCGTGCCTGGCAAGTGCAAGGTCCTGAGTTCGAGCACCAGTTCCACAAAAAAAAAAAAAAAGAGAAATGGTTTGGTACATTCACGCATCTACACAGTCACACAACAGCCACAGGCCATCAGCTGTCACAGTTGTCCAACCTGCGTCTCATGAATACTGATACCTGTGGAGAGAAAAGTAATAACTGAGATGCAATTTTGAGCAAGGCCGGGCGCCACCACGCTGGGATGCTGAGGCAGGAGGATCAGTGTGAGTTCAAGACCAGCCAGGGCTACAAAAGTGAGCTCAAGGCCAGCCTGAACTGCATAGTGAGACTCTGTCTCAAAAAGGCAAAAAAAAAAAAAAAGAGGGAAAAAAAACCCCTGAAAAACACAAAAGTATGGATGAATTTTATGATATATCTATAAAGCCTAACACAATTCTATCTACTTCTAACATAATTCTAACATGAAGTTCTAAGACAAAAATACTACCATAGGGGCTGGGGAGATAGCTCAGTGGCATAAGTACCTGCCAGGCAAGCACAAGGTCCCAAGTTTGATCCCCAGTACCACATACACACACACACCACCACCACCATTTCTCCAGACATAGTAGCTCATTCCTGTCACTAGGAAGGCTGAGGCAGGAGGCTCTTTGCAAATTAGAAGCCCAGCTTGAGCAGAGCTAAACGACATGGCAAGACCCTATCTCAAAATAAAAATGTATTAATATGGTTCACATGGTTCCTCACAGCTTGGTAGAAAGCCAACACCTGAGGCTTTCAAGACCATGCTCTCGGTCCACACTCACACGTCCCTAATGCCCTGCTACACTGTGGTTCATGTCCAAGGAGAATAACCATATGTGAGGCCATATTAAAAATGCAAAATTTGGATTAGCCTTCTCCCCAACACCACCTCCCTACCGCTGATCTGAAAGCATGCAGGCCTTAAAGGAGTGTTACTTTAATGGGCCAACTCTCAGTCACTAAACAGACAAATGGCAACGAAAGTTGGGAAAGTAAAGTGTGAGAAAGTATTGCCGCTGGGTCGCACAGTTGGACTAAGCAAAGTCCGGTTGAAAGTCAGGAAATCACCGCGAGGAGCCGGAGGAGCGAGAGGTCAACCCACTTCCGGTTTCCGGGACAGGCGCGTATGCGCCAACTGGAACAACGCTCTCGGTTCTAGGCGTTCTAAGGAAATGGTTTAATAAGCTTCGAATCCCATGATCTAGAATTTTATCTCAAGAGCCTTGCATCAAGGAAGCCCGGGTTAACAGCAGTGAGGCACTGACGGCAGTAGGTGAGTTTTCCACGGACACCAGTAGTAATCGCACTGGGAATCGCTAGTCCCAACGAGGGCCCATTGCTACCTACCATTCGTGCTGTGGCCGCGCGATGGTACCGCCTTCCCTTGCGCTGTGCGTCCGCTGATTGGTCAAAACCGCGTTGGCCTTTGACGTTTGATGGCCCAATAAGGTGCGAGATGTAGCGACGCCTGCGTGTAGGACAATTTTTGGAGTGGATTATTCTGAGCGGAGTCGGGAGCTGGCCTGGGTGGTTTTTTTTTTTTTGAACAGTAAGAAAGAAATAGAAAAATTGCAAGAAGAAATGACTCAACTTAAGAAAATAAAGTTTTAGAGCAATAACTGAAATCCTGAATACAGAAATTCTCTGAGCCAGCCAAATAGCTCAGCAGATTAAAGCGCCTGCAAGCACGCGCAAGGACAAAGGTTCGATCCCCAGCTCCATATGCCTTACCAGATCCGCCCTTAATGCACCCTGGGCCAGGAAAAAAAAAAAAAATCAGAAATTCTCTGAAAGAAATTTTGGGGGGAATTAATGCCATCAGTAAAAATAATTTGACTTACTGTGGTATTTCTCCCATAGTTGTCTGTGTATAGGTCGCTGTGTCCTGTGTACCAATTCATCCTCCAGACCCTAAACTCACTTGGAAACCTCCCCAAACTTCACTCACTCCTTCGATCAGTTTAAACCAGGACAGTGGTATGCATGGGTTTAAGTGTTGATGACCTCCAAAAGTGTAGCTCCAGTGGATCTCTGGTAAGCCCCTTAATTATATATCTAACTGCTGGACCTCCTTGATTAACAGTTGTCTTAATAGGTACTTTATTAATGAATTGAAAACCAGCTTCAGATTTACACCATCATACTCATCTAAATAAATGGCAAATCCATCTTTCTAGTAGCTTAAGCTTCGGAGTCAATCCTACCCTCTTCGTGTAGTTCAGCAGTAAATCGTGTTGCCTCTACGTTCTCCTAAGGCCAGAGCCTCGCACACTGCCTTTACCACTGTCATTCCACTCTTCCGTCACTGCCCTAAGCCGGGCCACCATCATCTCTATCGAGGTTCTTGTAGTACTTCTCTGCTCTCGCTGTTTTCTCCGTTGCTGTTGTTCTCTTTAGTAGCAGGCATAGATTTTTCATACACTGCCTTGTATTTCCTCAGCAACCTCCTCTTTGGTCTGTTGCCAGTCAGGCTGCTCTAGCGATTTGGCCCAGCGCTCTTGCCTTGGCCTCTTCCTTCTGTGGGGTCTCTGAAACCAGTCCCAAGAGCTCTTGAACACATGTTTTTGGGTTTTTTTTTAGATAAATTGAATGTTTAATATATTTGTAAGAATAGAAGAAATGCAACACAGAATTTATACACTGAAATTTATGTGGAAGTTATTTCATCTTTCAAATAAGTTTTCTATTTTCACCTTTTCTATCTTTCTCAGAGCAATAGATAATTACTATTCTCATGGACAAAGTGCTCCACTATATTGGACAGTAATTATAACTTTGTGTTTCACATCACTGTCCTCTGTTTCATGGTATAATTTACAGCACTCAAAAAAGCTCACAGACATTAGAGTACAATAGCAGTTAAATTTATATGAATACAGGCTAGGGGGCTAAGGGTTGCAAGTACTGATTTAGTAACCAAGTGTCTACTGCACAAACCTTCAATTTGTTCATATTGTTAAAAATGGCATTACTGGAAATGAGCTACTTTAATGAACGAGGAACTGGAGATGAGGTCATTAACCACAACTAAATGTACTTTAAATATAAATACATTTCCTGATTAGTTTCAGGTGAATGTCTAAACTGTCTACTCTGAATTCTGGTCTCAGAGAAAAAGGTCAGGGATAATTACAAAGAAGGTACTTCATATTGTCAGTTCCATTTTTAAAACAATTGAGCTCCTGTGGGGAAATGGCATTAGTCTTTCCTTTTTTGAGAGATTTCTGTTGGTCCTTTTGTTGGTAATCTGCTTATATCTGCACCCTTATAGTCTACTTGGCTTTTATTTTTAACTCTTGGTTCTTGTACAGCTTTTGCAGGCCATATATGACTAACAAAAAGTGAAATCAAAGGGTATATGTATGGCCCCAGGAATATTTTGTAGATCCAGAGCAGAACTAGAATGACTATGCAAGGAAAGCACACTTTTGTCACAGGCTTGAGGTCCTAAATGTGGCAGTCTGGCGCGATGTTTCTAGTCAGGGGCCCTGGCAAGGCTGGGGGGTCAGAAGAGTCCCACACATCGGCCTGGGACTGCGTGAACACGGCGCACTGGAGCCTGTCAAGCCACTCGGAAGCTCAGAGTACAGAGCCCAACTAGGCCCAACCCCTCAAACCTTCCAACTCCAGCACATAATTTTAATTTAGAAGTCAAACAGATGCTGGGCATGGTGGTGCACACCTGTAGTCTCCCCCCATTCTCCCCCCTCTACCACCAGCCCCCAGACAGGATTTCCCCATGTGGTTCAAACCAGCTATGTATGTAGTCCAGGCTGGCCTTAAATTTAGCAATCCTTCTGCCTCAGCCTCCTTAGGGCTGGAATTACAGGCATGTGCTGCCACCGAACCTGGCTAATTTTGCAGTTTTATGACAAAATCAAGTACCTTTTTACTAAATACTCATGTTGATCTATAGCATTCTCCCAAGATTCTGCATATAAAATGTTTCTCTTATCCTTATCTCTTTAGAAACTTACAGATATCCAAAAATGACTGCAATAGAACAGGCTGAGGCCCAACTCTCAGAGTTGGAACTACTGGCCAGTATGTTCCCTGGTGAAAGTGAGCTTATAATCAATGACCAGCTGGCTGTAGCAGAGCTGAAAGATTGTATTGAGAAGAGGAGCACAGAAGAGAGATCTTCAAAAGTCTACTTTACGATCAATATGAACCTGCACATATCTGAGGAAGTAGTGGTAACTCCGTTTTGTTTTTGGAAGACATACAACATAGCAAGACTTGTAAAGCACTTATAACATCTTTCTTCTTTTGTTTTCCTTCATCTCTTTTTCAAATCAGGTGGCATTTTCTCTGGCCTGCATTCTTCCGTTTAAATATCCTGAAGTCCTACCTGAAATTACTGTCAGGTATGTTACAGAAGTTCTAACCAATTTCGAAAGCCAGAATTAGTCACTGATCAAAAGCAATTGTGAGTTTGTTTTATTATCCAGGGACATTGATATGTTCTTTTCTTGTCCATTCATTCAGATCAGCACTGTTAAGTAGATTGCAGCAGTCTCAGCTGAACATAGATCTGACTGCTTACTTGGAGAAGAATTGTCTTGGAGATGTCTGTATATTGAATGCCACAGAGTGGGTGAGAGAACATGCCTCTGGCTATGTCAGCAGAGATACCCTATCTTCCCCCACAGAAAGTACAATCCAGCCAGTCGATCTCATTGTTACAAGGCTCTGGATCTATAGCCATCACATCTACAATAAATGGAAGAGAAAGAATATCCTAGAGTGGGCCAAAGAGCTTTCCCTGTCCGGGTTTAGCATGCCTGGGAAACCTGGTGTTGTTTGTGTGGAAGGCACACAAAGTGCCTGTGAAGAATTCTGGTCAAGGTTTGCTTTCATATATTTTCTGTATCATGTCAGTAACTGTAATACTAAAGAAGATACTATAGATGTAAAAATACGTGTGTCCCATAGGGTATATCTCCATGGGAATTCAGTCTTGAGTCAGTGTGTAGTGTGCAAGGCAGGAATCACATATATAGTCAGCATGACTCGCCTCGCTAGACATGCTACTCATAGGAGACATTCTCTAAGTATTTGTTGAAATCATTTCAGTCCTGCCCAGGATGCTCAGGTCTCATCCATTTTCATGGATCTGCTTCTCTTGTTTACTAATGCTGTAAACTTACACTCTGTTAAGTAGGAACTTTCTGGAAGCATTAGACTTTCTGGTAGTCTTCCCATTTTTCTTCTCATGCCTTAAGTGATTTTCTGAGAATTTCTTTGAATAACTTGAGATTTATAGATTTTCACATTTCTGCAATACTCATAGTAGATAGTAATAATTGCAATAAATGAGTATGAGGGGGAAGTCATATCAGACTCACATTTAATTAAAATAAACCCTTCAAAAAGGCATTGATATTGTTTCATAACTGCTACTTTTAGTGCTTTAGAATACACAACCCATTTTGAAGATTTGTGCTTTGAAATTTTCTTTTTAGACTCCGAAAACTAAATTGGAAGAGAATTCTGATTCGTCATCGAGAAGACATTCCTTTTGATGGTAGAGATGATGAACTGGAAAGACAAAGGAAGTTTTCCACTTTTGAGGAAAAAATATTCAGTGTTAATGGAGGCAGAGGAAACCACATGGACTTCGGGCAGTTGTATCACTTCTTAAACACCAAAGGATGTGGGGATGTTTTCCAGATGTTCTTTGGTGTAGAAGGACAGTGACTGAGGAATAGTGGATGAATGTATTTTGTCACTTTTGGCCTCTTGATCCGCCCCCCCCTTTTTCTTGAAAGTTTGATTTTATTTTAATTCCATTCTAGAATGGTAGGAGGAAAAAGTAAAATGTAAAAGTCTAATAGTTTCAATGAAACTGTAAAAAATAAATCATAATTGAAAGCAGAACTGAGTTTTAATTTATCATAGAATTTTTTTTTTCTTGTGGTACCAGGGATTGAACTCAGGACCCTCCACTTGCCAGGCAAGTGCTTATTCTACTGAGCTATCTACCTGGCCCCAGAAATTTCTTGACATAAACTACCTTTTTTGAATTTTTTTAATTTTTTTATTTTTTTATTTTTTAGGGAAGGTCCTACAGGGTGTTCAGGGTCTCACTACTAGATTGCACTCATAGTGATCTGCCTGTTTACAGCCTCCCAAGAGCTGGGATTACAGGTGCGCATCACTACGCCCAGTCTCAATTGCTGTCTCAGTATGCCTTGCCAGCAGGGACGGCATGGCAAACCAGGAATCAAACCTTTGGTCCTTGTGCCTGCTTGCAGGTACTTTAATCCCTTGAGCTATTTGGCCAGCCCTTAAACTACCTGTTTTGAAAGAGAAGTGAACTATATATGAAGACACAGTCAGTGGCCCACCTTGCTACCTGTTCTGTACTCCTCCCCACTGTCTGCTGTCACTAAAGAACCTTGGAAGCAGTCTGCTCACCCTTTCAGCTTCCATTGCAGCTACGGGTGGCCTGAAGACACAGCTGATGGACTTCTGGAAAAACATTTCTTCTTGGGTGAAAATGATACCTGTACCTAAGTCACCTTTCCCCCCTCTTCCTGCCACAAATACTACAGTGAAGTCTGGAACCATAGTCTTTTCAGCCTCAGTGGAGGGGTGGACCATAGAATCTCCAAGATGCTAGCTCTATTTTGCGGGGCTGCTAACAATATCAGCCCTTGTCAATTTCTAGATGTCTTATTATAAACTAAAACCAGCTTTGTTTAAATTTTTGTGCTTGTTGCTAGCAGTTGAAAGTTAGTTTGCCAAACATTTTTTGAAAGCTGTTTGATACATGAAGTGTGAAGTTTTTCTTAAATGGATTTGCAACTTATCCCTAGTTTTTATACTTATGCTTTACCCCTTTGTTCCTGAGTTTGCACAGCTGAGATATAAATGGAGGGGAACTTAAAAAAAAAAAAAAAAAAAAAAAAAAAAAAACAGGGCTCAGCAATTCATCAAATCGGTAATTTTGAGAATTTAATTTTGACAAATTGGGTTTTGACAAACTTTTCACTCTGGAAATGGCTTCTGTAAACTTATATTTGGTAAGTTGGCCTATAGTCAAGTAACACTGCCTGATTTTTGAGGTTTTTCTAAATAAACTCCAAAAGTGTGGATTAACTCTGAATTTCTATTTCTCCAATTGCTACTATGTGCTGGATATTCTCCAGAGTCAGACTTAGGTTGAATGGAAGTGAGACATAATACACTGTTTATGTTAGTGGGAAGCAACTTATATACACCAATTGCTCTAAAATACAGCATATAATATAATACGATGTAGAAGTCAAACAGATGCCGGGCATGGTGGTGCACACCTGTAGTCTCAGTGGTCGGGAACCTGAGGCAGGTAACAAATATGAGAATCAACACAGTGCCTGGGTTGTAAGCCTTCTTCTTTGCTGCCCACCTCATGCTAGCCCTGTCACTTGTCCTGGTAATACAAGGTGTTTCTGGGCTGCCACCATATAGCCAGCCCCAACTAGGATTATATATGTCTAGCATTAAGAGTTCTCTGGCCACTAAGAGATGTGAATAAAATCTAGCAGTCTTACAGGCCACCCAAAGGAAGAGATTATACGTTACTTTTGGCAGAACTAAACTATGAAACTTTTTCAGTCATTGTATGTTAGCCTAGTAAAATAGTACTTGTACAAATAAACAGCTCTCAGATGTACATCAAAACACAAAATGCAATGAAGATTTGTAAGTTTTCTTCACTAAGATGGTCCTTTCATCAAATTTAGATATTTATGACTATTAAGACATAGCAAGAGAATACAGTGTCCAACCTCGTGATTAACACCTTCCCCTTTTTTTTTAATATTGTTTAGTACAAGGTCTCACTACACATATCAGACTCGTAGTGATCCTCTTGTTTTCAGCCTCCCAAGTGGTGGGATTACAGGTGTGTGCGACCACACCCAGTCTCAATGCCCTGGCGGTGGGGCCAGCACGAGAGGCCCGGGGATCCAACACCCAGCCCCTGCACCTGCTTGCACATGCTTTAATCCGCTGAGCTATTTGTCCAACTCTGAATATTATTCTTTTTATTTTTTTCCCTAAGTTTTGTCCAAGCTTTGGGCTGAAGTTGTCATACAAGGCAACTTTCTGATTACTAACATACATGTTAATCTCTTAGTTCTGTAGCATTTTTAATATGTGTCACTCAAATTCTCAGCGGTATTGTTAAACTTGTTTTCCCAATATATTATATAATTCTCGGATATGAGGATACAGTTATTTAGGTAGCTATACTGATTACTACATAAGTGTATTCTCCTTGAATAAAATAAAATCATAATAAAAAGACCTAATTTCTTTTGATTATAACACCTAACCCCAATCTCTTTCCTTGCCATCTGTTTTGATAAAGAGCAAGTCCAATTATCAGATTGGTGTGTATCATTGCAGATTTTTATTTATGTGTTTACATAATATGCATGTGTCCATAGAAAACATATTGTTTAGTGGAGACCTAAAAGGAAAAAAAAATTTACTGTACATATGAATATGTCTTAGAATTATTTCTATGTAGAAATGAACTTCAGTCATCTTAACTTGTATCTAAGATCCTGAAGAATGCTATATTGATCAGCTTTCCATTTCTAGGACAGAATACATACAAAATTTAGAGGGGGGAAGGTTTATTTTGGTTCATAGTTTCAGAGTGTTCATTCCATAGTCGGCTGGCTCCATTGCTGTTGTAGGCAGCTGAATTAGATAGAAATATTATAGGCAGTCAGACAGGGTCAGGCCCTCAAGGACATGGAAGACAAGGTGACTTTCCAACTAGAGACAGATACTCCTCCGCTGTGGGCCAGATCTTAAGATGGGTAAACAGAAGGAGCTACACACTTCCCTAGGGATGGGCATCAAGGATTGATACTCTAAGTAGGTATCAATCACCTCAGAAGACCATGGAAAGAGTCACAAGCCCAAGCTCAATAAGTGGTGTTCTTGCCTGCTTGCTACGTGACTTGCCTGCCCATTGGATCCTGATTCTAATCTATTTTACCTGAGCAATGGTGCTTGTAATCTCATTGGTTGAGCATAGTCTTTGTCCCACCTCATACCCACCTAAGCGAGTTCCCATGCCTCACCTCTATAAAAGTCTGTGGAAGCAACAGCTTCTGGGGGACACACACTTAGGACCCCCCTCCTCTTGGACAGGAGCTTTCTTTCCCTCAATAAATGTTCTGCTCATTACCTCCTTTTGTTCCTAAAATTCATTCTTCAGTTTTAGAGAACATGAACTCGTCCCAGATACTTTTCAGGTTGGGGATCGGTTTTCCTTATATCATTTGGAGGTTTCCTATTGGAGGACATCCACCCAGATCAGCTTTTTCTTTCTACATCACTACGGTAGGGTAGGACATCATAGCAGAAGGACATAGTGAAAGACATGCTAACCTCATGACAGTGGGGAAGGAAGTGAGAGCTGGAAAGAATCGGAGAAAAAGCAGGCACACCTCACTGATCTACTTCCTCCACTAAAACCCACCTCTCAATAACTTGAATTTGTCACCAAAGGACTAATTCAGTTCCTTAAATCTCATTGACTGGAAACCAAGCCTTCAACACAATGATCCTTTTTGGGAATGCTTTGCATTTCAATTCTCATGCATGTATATAATTAGTCACTCAACAACTGGGTTGTTTACAATTTCTTTCCTATTGCAAGGTTTTAGTAAGAATTCTGCAGTGAATCTCTTGATGTGCATTTTCCAAAATGGTCATTAGTAAAATGAAAATGATTTATTTAGTCATTTACTTAGAGTAAGGGTTTTGAACCTATGTCCTTGAGGGTGCACTTTAGTTATGTAAAGAGAAAGTTGTTGATAATAGAATTGAGTAAAAACAGAAAAAAATACTGAGATAACACAAAGGTCACCACCACAGAAAGCGTTACTGTCTGTAGAGCTATGAAAGGAGAAACGAATGGGTTCGAATTATCACAACTAAGAGGCTCAAAGAAAGTCTTCGAAAATTTCAATTCAGCGATGCTTGTCTCTTTCTGGTTCTCTGAAGCTCAAAGAAGGAATCTCAGGACATTGGCGGCCAAGATTGTGAGGACGGGTGCTATTGGCTATTTGGGGAGCTCAGGGGCTGTTGGTACTGAGCACCTAAAAGCGCTGCCTCTTCGCTACTGGCCCCCTTGAGGCGTGAAATAAGGCCAGTTTAGTGATTGTTGGAGATGAGATGGAGATTAATTTAAACGGATGATAGAACTGATAATGACAAATGACCTGCACACAAGCCCTTGTCACTCTCCATTGTGCTGCTAAACCGCAGCCACTAAGTTACACGGACGTATGCTTCAAATTTTCATGGCAATTCACATATTTCTTTCTAAAAAGAACCTGCACATAATACTTTTTTAAAAAAATGTATTTAGTACAGTGTCTACAGGATCTCACGGCACAGATCGAACTCGGAGTGATCCTCCTGTTTTCAGCCTCCTAAGTGCTGGGATTACAGGCGCATGCCACCATGCCCAGTCTCCATCTCAGTCTCAACAAGCCCCAGAGGTGGAGCCAGCACCGTTTATGGTGACGCGGATCAAACCCCTGTGGCGGCGCTCTGCCCAAGCAGGCACTTTAGTCCGCTGAGCTCTCTGGCCAGTCCTACACACAATACTTTTGACATAGAATAAAAAGGGGAGAAACTTAGAATAATTGACTAGTATTTATTTATTTACTTTTTTTGCCTGCTCAGCCCACCCTGCGGGCTGGGCTGGCACAGCACGTGGTGCCCGGAATCCAACCGTGGTCCCTGCGCGCTTGCCTAAGCTTGATTAAGTAGGCGATTAGGACCTCTGGGCTGTCTTGCCGGCCTTAAAAATAGTTTTTAAGACAGGATCTTTTTATGTAATTGAAGGGCCTTGAACTTGTGAGTTTTCTGCCTCATCCTCCTGAAAGCAGTGATTAGGCGTGCACTACCATGCCTGTGTCAGTACTCAAATTGCAACGAGAATAGTAATCTTGTTAAAATGAAGAATCTGATTCACTAGTCCAGTAAGGAACTCAAAAGGTTGTTTTTCTTCCTTCGCTAGCTCTGGGATTTCAACCCAGGCCCTTGCAACATGCTCAGGAAGCGCTGTACACTGAACTCTACGCCTAACAAAGGCTTATTTTCCTAACAAATGACCAGGAGATGACCCACAAACTTAATACTCTACATTTGCACCTCAGATACCGTGTAGCTACCCTTGTGTGAAAAGAAACGCACAGCTCAAGTCCACTCCAATCCTTTCAGCGAGGAACCTAAGCCCTGCAGGAAGACTTGGCTCCACTGGGCCAATGCTTGGCTTCCTATTGGCTAGTGATGACGACACTCCTGTGATTGTGACGCCTACGACGTTGGACGCTCCCGGCCGCGGTGGGAAGCGGAAACGGAAGTTGGGGCCAGGAGGCGGGACGAGCTGCGGAAGGGGCGGGCCTGGGGAAGTTGTTCTGGTGGTCCCCCTTCCGGCGTTAGGGGCCGGAAGTTGTGGCCCGGCGGTGTCAAACTGAGGGCTGCGTCCTGACATCGCCTCCGAGACCGCGACCATGGGCGGGAAGAACAAGCAACGGACCAAGGGGAATCTGAGGGTGAGTGCAGGACGGCGTGGCCACCTGGGTTGTCCTTCCGTACCGCTTGTCCCCGCCGGCCCTCAGCCAGAAGGTGTCTGAGAGACGCGTGTGTTTCCGCTTCGAGGGTGACCTCTTTGTTGTGTATGCGTCTGCGAGGGCGGCTGGGTTGTCTTGGAGCAGAATAGGGAATTTTGAGAGGAGAGAGGTTCCATGCCAGAGCTGTCCCCACTGAGGCACCTAGCCACGGGTTTCATTAACTGTTGGTTCGGGGTCAGCTTCACCCGGAACTTACTGTGCCTCGGCCGTGCCTGCTACTCTCCGGATTCTCGTCTGTTAGGCACCTTCAAATTTTGCTCTATGCATCTGTCAGACCTCCCGTGAGCGTCCCATTTTAAGTTGTAGCTATCTTGTACTTCTTGTTCTTCATTTGTACTTCCTTTAAATATATTTTATTGATGACTTCTAACCTACTGTGTAACTCACTGTCTTGGTTCAGGAAGTTGTATTTGAAGCCAGGCGTTTTTGTTTCCTACTCTTATCCGAAGGGGTGTTTCGATGGCATATAAACATATATTATGCTGCTGATTTGTTACAGCACAGTCTAATTTTATGGAAATGTGTTTTTCCTATTTCTGATTCAGATAATTTTAGTTATTACAGCACCACATTTCTTAGATCTGTCAGTCTGTTTTGGAAGAGAATAATATAAAGACTTATAGTAACAGTAACTTACCTTAAATATTGAGCTGTTTTACATGCATTGTTTTATGTGCATTCATTGTTTTACTTGCTTTTGTAAAGTTCCTCAATAATCAGTTATTTATTGCAGTAGAGAGATTGAACCCATGGCCTTGGGATGGTAGGCAAATGCTTTCACACTGAGCTAGTAACTCCAGTCCCCCTCCCCCTTTAAAATTTTTGAGACAAAATCTCAGTAGGTTGCCCAGGCTTGCATTAAACCTGCAATCTTCCAGCCTCCACCTTTAGAGTAGCCAGAATTCACTTCACCAGGCTGAGCTTATTACTTTTAAAAAGTTCTTAATATGAGCTAAAATTGCAAGAAATTTGGAAGGACACATCTATGTACTCTTTCCTTGGATTCACCAATTGTTATATTTGATCACTTTCTCTAGCTCTGTCTGTCTCCCTCTCTCTTTTGTCTTTTTCAGAAGGGGGTCTCAATACCCAGTTCAGAAATTGGAACTTAACTGCTAAGTACATCCCCATGTACCTCCTTCTCCTCCTCCTCCTTCTTTTTAAATGTATTTAGTACAGGGTCTACAGGGTCTCACTACACATTTAAGACTCCTAGTGATCCTCCTGTTTTCAGCCTCCCAAGCGCTGGAATTACAGGTGCGTGCCCCCAGGCCCAGTCTTAAGACTGGCTCAGTGTGCCCTGGGGACGGGGGCTGGCACAGCATGCCAGGGATTGAACCCTAGTCCCTGCATCTGCCTAAGCAGGTGCTTTAATCCCTTAAGCTATCTGACCGGCCCTACTATGTATTTTCTAATAACAATATCATTCTTCTACATAATCATGTGTAATCAAAACATAAAAACTAAGGTGTACTACTTGAATGTAATACATTCTTACATTACCACTTCTATATTCAGTAATTATAAGTGTTTTGTTTTGAGACAGTGTCTCACTATATAGTTCAGGCTGTCCTTGAATTCACTGTGCAGCTCATGCTGGCCCCTAACTTGCAACAATCCTCCTGACTCAAGTTTCCTAGTGCTGGGATTTCAGGCGTGCATCACCATGTTGTGTAATTTTTATAATTTCTTCAGATATTTTATTTTAAGAATGTTTGACATCCAGTCAAGGATCACTTATGTTATGCTGTTTTGCTATCATTTAATTCCTTTGAGTTGGACAATTTATACTCCCTTTTGTAGAGTGCTTTTTATGTATAACTTGGAAGAGTCAGGAATAATTAATTTTGCTTATTTGAAATTTACATAATTGCTTCCTAATGATTAGAAAGTCAGGTTAAGTAATTTTTGTCTTTTGTTATGAGGAATTGAACTCAGGACCTTGTGCTTACCAAGCAGGAACTGTGGCATTGTGCTATCTCCCCAGCCCAGGGTAAATAATTTTTCATAGGAATGCTTCACGGACCATACGTCCTTTCCAGTGCATCATAGTAGGCGCACATGACTTTTGCTTGTCTCATTATTAGTGGTTTCTGTTTACTCACTTCATTAAGATGATGTCTGTTTTAAAATTGTTTTTCCATTGGCTACTAACAAATAATGTATGGAATGGTAGCCTGAGAGTATACTGTTTTTACAAACTTTTACCCAAGAGTTTTAGCATTCTTTGATGACTTTTGCTCTAATTTACTATTATTGTTATTTATTTATTTATTTATTTATTTATTTATTTTTTTGTCTTTTGA
Organism: Capromys pilorides; assembly: GCA_004027915.1. NCBI lineage: Eukaryota > Metazoa > Chordata > Mammalia > Rodentia > Capromyidae > Capromys > Capromys pilorides. The sequence goes on from PVKN010008281.1 coordinate 15,118, forward strand.
GACAGGGTCTTGCTCTGCACTCCAGGCTGGTCTCGAACTCACACCGATCCTCCTGCCTCAGCCTCCCAAGTGCTGGGATTTCAGGCATGTGCCACCATGCCGGGCTTCTCCCTGAATATTTTTTTTTCAGGACCAGGGTTCAAACTCACCACCTTATACTTGCGAGGCAGGCATTTGTGCCACGGAGCTATTTCCCTGGCCCCTACTAGTGTACTATCATTATGGAGGCTTAAAAGCTCATTTAGTACTGAAAATGGTCCAAGTAATGAGTTATTCTGACCTCAAGGCTGAGGCAGAAGGATTATTGTGTCCCAGGCGAGCCTGGACTACTGAGACAGACAATGGCTCAGAAACAAACAAAAAACAAAACCAAAAACCCACAATGAAACAAAAGCAAAAGAGATGATGGAACTGATATTTATCAAAGTTAACTTTCCTAAGCTCATCATGTAACCAGAAAGTTGCAGAGTTAGGATTTGAACTTCAGTGAATGCTATTCGTTAAGCAGAAATCAGTACCGCTTGCAGTGATAGACAGATATCTACTGTTCTGAAATTATTAGTTTGATTACACAGGTTTATAGGCCAGTATTATATTGTATTAAAGGATTATGATACAGGTGTGAACAGAGAGAATGAGAGAACGGAAAAAAGGGTGCTTGACCTCAGGGAGGCAGTTGTTGCAAATGTATTTTGAACGATGAGTTGAAGTCTGTCAGGTACTGAAGGGGAAGGGTTTTCAGATGCAGAGAAATAGGTTACACAAATATTGAATTGTGAATGGGTGTAACTTCAGGAACCTTGAATTCAGTTTGGACTGGAATGTGCTTGATGGCAGCAAAGTTGAGAGAAAGCCTAGGTGGAAAGGCAAGGTAAGGAAAGAGTGGTGCTAGATCAGATTGGGAAACACTGAGGACTGGTGGTGAAAGATCTTTTGTTAATTTCTCAGTTTGATCTTTTAGCTGTAGACTCAGGCTAGCTACCTTAAATACCTTTAGGAGCCAGGCACATAGAACATTGAAAGAGTTATGATAAAGAATTAACTGCCAAAGAAAGAATTGGGGTTCTTAATTTTTTTTTTTTTTTTTTTTTTTTTTTTTTTTTTTTTTTTTTTTTTTTTTTTTTTTTTTTTTTTTTTTTTTTTTTAACGTATTTGATTGTTACAGAGTCTCACTATGTAGCTTGGACTCATGATGATCCTCTTGATTTCAGCCCTGCCAGCGCTGGCCTGGCCTCTGGTTGGCTCCACCTGCTCTGGGGGTGGAGCTG
>PVKN010008282.1:0-19226 GCA_004027915.1 Capromys pilorides
AGCAGCACAAATAGAGCAAGACATATGCCTGGAAGCAATGAGAACATTTGGCCTAGAAAGGAAAATATCTGGATCGGGAGGGACTGAGACCATCTTATGTGAGTCCAGGCTAGTCCTTCAGAAGGTAGATTATATTTCATTCCTTCCAACAGAATCAGGACAATACTCAAAAGTCCTAGGAAAGCAGATGCTGAACTCCACCATAAGGATCAGACATATTTAGTTCCTCTGCTCATGAAGCCCTTGGATGAGCCTGATTGTCACCTGTGGTAAGTTCCTCTCTGGATGTAGCTTATGCAAGATGCTCCTTGGTGGCAAGAATCAGCAAGAACAGTTGGTAACGACAACACTCACCTTTGGCTTCAAATTTTCCTATGAGCTGGGCTCCCATTGCCATGGCAACATTGGACAGGAGACATGACACGAGCTTCTCTTTCAGTGTCATCCAGTTGTAGTGGGGAGCCACAAAGAAGTAGGGAATGTAAGTGAAGAAGTAAAGGAAACCGCCCACAGCTGCTGCCACGTTAGCTGCAGGGAGAGAGGAGGAACACAGGCCACACTACAAACTCAGTAGTGCACTTGTACAGCTACCAGTAGTCATAGGGAGCTGGATCCCAAGTCCTGGAACTAAGGGATTGCAGGCAGTCTGCCACTTCTTATTAAGGTGCCCTAGGGTAGCACCCTCCTTGGGGTCTCCACTACCCTCTACAGACTTCCCATCCAGCTACCTCCTTTATGTAGCATACTTGGTTGGAACTCTAGATTCTTGTCCTAGCTCCCCTTCTTGTCTGGTCTTTTCAGGCAATGGATGACTTCATTCATTCATTCATTCATTCATTCATTCATTCATTCATATGTTCACTGAGCACCTTGTCTGTGTCATACTGTTCCAGGCACTAGTGAGACAGCTACACACAGAACAGAGCGAACACCTACTCCTGCTGCAGCCTTGTCTGCAGTGGGAAGTGAAGAGGAAAGTAAAAAATAGAATGTACTCCATAAGGACAAGGCCTGGGCAGAGTAGCAAGGTACAGAATGAGAAAAAGAAAGCATGTGACCAGGTGGGTCATGGGACAACATTGTGTCAGTCCATGCCCACAGTGTAAGGTCCACTTACGCTCTTAAAAATTATTGAATACACCAAAGGGCTTTTGTTATGTGTGACAGATAGATGAATAGACCTCCATATCAACTCTGAGAAATTAGTAACAGAAAATTTGAAGCTTTTCCCCCTTCCTTCCTCTTTTCCCCCTTTCCTTCTTTTTCTGAAACAGGGTTGTACTATGTAGTCCATGATGGTCATAAACTAACTATTCAGCTCAGGCTCGTCTCCAAGTTGCACTGACCTTCCTGCTGCAGCCTCTTGAGTGATGAGATCATAGGTAAGCACTACCATACTCAGTTTGAAAATCTGAAGTTTTAAATAATTTAAAAGAACAAGCCAGGAGTGGTGGCACATGTTCATGATCCCAGAGCTTTGGAAGCAAGAGGATCTTGGGCAACTCAGTGCCTGAGATTCTGGTTCAAAAAAATGGCTGGGAATACACCTCAGTACTAAAGTCCTAGGTGCAATACCCAGTACAAAAATAAAATAACAACAATAAATATAAACCTTTTTTTTCTAAAGATGGGGCCTCATTATATTGCCCAGGATGGCATTGAACTTGAGATCTTGCTACTTCAGCCTCCTGAGTTGCTGGCACTAGAGGGGAATATACCACTATGTCTGGCTTACCATAAACTTTTAAAAATGAAAAACAATATTTTCCATAATCCCGTGAGAATAGCAGCATTGATTTACATTTTTGCCATGCTTGTATGATGGATGCACCTAGCTGCTTCTACATTCTTCTGCTATATTCTGTTTTTACTGAAGAATAAGAAGGAAATGTGGCTTCAGAACTCAGACGTACAGTTGGAGAAAGGAGGAATGTTATATTAGTCTTTACAGACATTTGTGGATATTCTTCTCTGACATCATATCACATGTGCAGTCAAATTAACCAATGAACAAGTCAGACTGTTACATTAAAACTCTTAGGTAGGCCATGGAGATAGCTTAGTGGTCTAAGAGCCTGCCTAGGTAAGTACAAGGACTCAGGTTCAATCCCTAGTACCAGATGCAGTGCTGGCCCCATCCCAGGTGCACACCGGTAATCCCAGCACTGGAGAAGCTGAAACAGGAGGATCACTGGGTCCAAGCTGCATAGTGAGACCCTGTATGTACGTATGTATGTATATGTGTGTGTGTGTATATATATATATATATATATATACACACACACACACATATATATATACACATATATATGTGTGTGTGTGTATATATGCATACATACATAAAATAAACCTCTGGTTTATCTTCCATTTTAAGTAGACCTTTGTACTCTGAATAAATTTTAGCAAGATGAATGTCTTTTAGACATTTTAGAAAATACCAAAAAAAAAAAGAGAGAAAAATATTGCTTATGGAGTCATGTGGATCTTCTAAACACTGACAAATGTTATGCAATACCAAAAACATCACATTTCTCAATATTAATAACAGTCTCATAAAAAACCTCTTCAAGTATTCAGAAGCTGTCAAACTCAGTGGTAGATTTGAGTTTTCAAAATTCTACATTTGCAAGCTTGACTTTATTAAAGACATGAGATCTACAATAAAATGTCCAGTGGTTTTCCTTTTTAAGATAAAATCACTTACACTTAAAAAACTAGCCTATCAAATACCCAGGTGGGAATTATACTCTGGTAGCTATCCTTTCAGGCAAAAATGGTATTTTGAAAAATGACTATTTTAGTTGACAACTCAGACAGTCATGCTCATGCCACTCCTGAAGTCACATTCTGTGTGTTGCATAAGTATTTGCCATGTACCTCCTCCTCCATCATGTGGAATACTAAAACAAAGTAGAGTAAGTTCCTGACTTATGAACAGTCAAGTTGCGAACTTCACAGGTATACTGTATAAGACTCACTTTGGGGCTGGGGAGAGGGCTAAGAGCCTGCTTGGTAAGCACAAGGACCCAGGTTCCATCTCCAGTACCACATGCTGTGCTCACCCTGGAACCCCAGGTGCACTGTTCAGGCCACCAAAACCAGTCGTGGTGGTACATGCCTGTAATCCCAGGGCTGGAGAGACTGAGACAGGAGGATCACTGTCAGTTCAAGCTGCGTAGCGAGACTTTGTACCAAATAAGTAAATAAAAGTGCTTTTTAAAAATGTAAAAACAAAACAAAAAAAAGGCTCACTTTGTTGGCTGACCAAACAAATTTGGCTTATGAACAATTCTTGTAGGACAGTATCTGTTCCTAAGTCAGAGACTTACTGTATATTCAAGAATCAAGACAATAAAATGAATAATTTTATTGTTCCACCTGTGAAACTGGCATTTTTGTATGTTTGCTTGCTATGAGTGTATGATGCTAAAGAATACAGTGACCAAAAGCAACCACCTTGTGGATTCATGCTCAGGGCCTAGAGGTTTCATTCACCTTTGCTTTTGAATCACTGCAATAAAGGTCAACACAGTGGATGATGCAAATACATCTTAGCATCATTATAAAACAGTATGGATCTTGTCAACCCCTAAATGGGTTTCATAGGGATCCCTAGGAGACCACCTTTTGAAAATCTCTTACCCAGGCAGAGCCAAAAGCTACAGGAAGGGAATCAGCCAGGGAAGGTATGAGTGGGAGGAGAGCAATGGACAAAACACAGCTCATGGATATAGTAAGTGGGGTCTGGTTAGCTACTGCAGGTTCTCTGGCTATTTCTCAGTGTGAGACTGTCTAGTCATTATACGTTGCAGGCTGAGCTAAAATTGCATTTTAAATGGCTCACATTTCTTGACAACAGTGAGGACTAAGTGAGATAAACCAGTCAGAGAGGATGGGGATCCTTTAAGGTGGGTAGTGTGGGGGACTGAGATGTGGTTGACATTAAGGTGCACGAAGATGGGAAAGCTGAACTGGGTGTAGTGGCACCTGGCCATAATTCTAACATTCTGGGAGGTGGAGGCATGAAGACTGCAAGTCTGAGTCCAGCCTGGGCAACTTATATGAGTTGGTGAGCTGTCTCAAAATTTAAAAAACAAACAAATAAACAAACAAAAAGAAAAACCCTAAAAATAGGGCTTGGGATGTTCTCAGTGCAAAGGTCTTGGATTCAATCCTTACACTTCATTTTATTTATTTATTGCAGAACCGGGGATTGAACACAGGCCCTTGCACTTGACAGGCAAGCACTTACTCTACTGAGCTATCTCTCCAGCCCCTCAATCTTTATCCTTTAATGAAAAATAAATGGAAAAAGAAGGGAGAACTGAAGGAATCTGGAGACAGACTGGGCAAAGGGTAGGACAAAGGCATACAAGGGTGTCAAAGACAATTTCCTGGCTCCAGACTGAGAAGCTGAAAGAATAAAATTACTACTTATTAAGATGAAAGCATCAGTTTCTTAGGAAAATATTAAGGGCTCAGTTTTGGGTATATTCCAACTGAAATGTACATTATACACCCATAAACATATGTTATGAGTCTGGATTCAAACAGAAAAGCCTAAACTGGAAAGCTGAACATGGGGGTTATCAGCATGTGCAAAGTTCCCCGAAGGAAGTGCTATGAGCAGGTAGGCGAAACATCAAAATAAAAATGCTGCAAACTTTTAGGAATAAATGAAAAAGTGCTTTGATTAAAAAATAATTAGAAAGGGCTGGATAAATAACTCAGTGGATTAAAGTACCTGCCAGCAGGCTCAGGGACCAGAGGTTCAATCCCTGGGTCTGCTGTGTCGGCCCTGCCCCCGGGGGTTCACTGAGCTGGCAACTGAGACTGGGCATGGTGGCTTGTAATCCCAGCTCTGGGAGGTTGTAAACGGCAAATCATTAGGAGTCCGATCTAGTAGTGAGACCCCGAACACCCTGTAGACCCTTCCCTAAAATACAAAACAAAAACAAAAACAAAAACAGATGAGATACACAGTAGATATACATAGTCAATAGTGAGTTAGGGAATCAGAAGACAATGTGCAGGAAATTGTGCAGAATTCAGTACAAAGAGATCCTCCATCCCCTCTTTCACCCTTTCTCTGCCTCCTTTCCTTCCTTCTTTCCCTGCTGTCTTTGAGCCATGATCTCCACGTGTTGCCCAAACTATTCTCAAACTCCTAGACACAAGTGATCCACCCATCTCAGCCTTCTGTGTGCTGGGCTCACAGGTATGCATTACTACACCTGGCTAAGAAGACCTTTCTTTCTTTTCTTTTTTCTTTCTTTCTTTCTTTCTTTCTTTCCTTTCTTTTTTGGTGGTACCAGGGTACCAGGGATCGAACTCAGGACCTCACGCTTGCCAGGCACATACTTATTCCATTGAGCTATCTCCCCAGGCCAGGAAGAGATTTCTTGAAGTATCAAAAGAAAGCTTACAGACTTGTAGGACAGACTGAGAGGCTCTGACAAAGCCCACAAAACAGAATGACAGGAATAATAAAAGCACAAGCTAACAAAATACCAACTGCAAGAGATACTACTAGTCCTTACAGAGAAGCACAAGCAAAGGGAAGCCACATATTGCCTGTCAGCAGATTCTTACCAATGCCATGGGTGGCAGGTGGCAATAAAGCGACATAGTCAAGGAGCATAGAAAAGAGCACTGAGACAGAATGCTATGTACAGCTAAAAATTATTTAGGAATGAAGCAAAATAACATCTTTAGCTAATCCAAAAAACAAACAAACAAACAAAAAAAAAAAACACTACTCACTGATCTATAGTGAAAGAACGAAAGTTTACAACAAGAAAAGTAAATCCTGCTGTATGATATGTGTCAGTGCTGAAAGAAACGACGAGAAGACCCAATGAACATAGCTTTAGAGGACTCACTGAGGTCTCTCTTTAAGTGAGCCCAGAGCCTCAAAAGACTCTTTCTTTTACTTAGCATTAAAAAAATAGGATAAGGAATATACGTCACTACTTTAATAGACACAGAATATAAAGAACCATCTCTTTTCATATTTTAAACACTGAGCTCTCACAAATGTTAGCTGATAATACTTTAAGCAGGGGAGGAGGCAACCATTGGTGTCACACAGCAATTAAACAAAGAACAGGGAACCCCTGGGATGAGCCGATATCTGTAACATTGAGCACCAGCTTTTTGGGACTCCCAAACAACAGAAGGCAGCCCTCCCTGGGCTCTGCCCATAGTTTAAAACAGAGCACCCCCAGGAGGAGCCACCACCTGTAACTCTAAGTCATAGCTTTCTGGGACTCCCAAGTAACAGAAAACAGGCCTCCCTGGGCTCTGTCCATATCTTGCCGCATCTAGGGACACCAACTGGCCTTTGGTCTTATCTCTATGTTACTACAAAATCCAGAAAAGCAGACCACACAAAAGGTGTGAAAATAATACACGTCAGAAATTACAAGCATATATAATAGTAACTGTGCTTTTTGAAAAAATAAAACTACAGAGTGGGGAGCGTCGGAGCTATTAGTGGGTACTTAATGTGTGGTTGGATTGAACCATATGTGGGATGAGTCTAGACATATTCACTAATCTACTTTTTTAGAAACATTCAAAGGTAAAAGTTTGCGTTCAATACTATGGGGGTCATTCCTAGAAGAAGAGAAACAGTGTATATCTTCCAAGCCATCAAAGGTAAAAGAAGCAGAAGAAAATTTTCTTTTTCCAACAGAACGCAGAAAAGTGAAAAAAAAAAAAAAAAAAAAAAGAAGTGGAGGAATAAACAGCACATAGAATTCAGAAATGACCTCAAATGGAACTATGATTATGAAGTAGATAGATGGCGTGAATGTTTTCTTTTGGTTACTCTTGGCACTCAACATAGTGCCTATATCTGCCTCTTGCCAATACTCTTTTACCAGAAGCCACTCTGACTCCTCCCTGGCCCACACCAGTGCTATATTCTGTCCCCTTTCTAGCTTCTTTCTGGGAAGAGTTGAGAACTTTGCTGAGTTCCTCTGAGCCTGTCTCTTAGCAATCTGACAGTGTCTAGACCTAACATCTCAGGTGTCCTCTACCCCAACAACCCAGCTTTTGGGTCATTACATTTGATGTCCTTTGATTGTTAACCTTGTACACCTCCTCCTCCAGTTTCCCAAGACTTAAATCAGCCAGCCCACCGTCCTCTGGATTCAGGGAGCAAAAAGACTCACCTTTACTGAAGAATGTGCTGACCATGAAGCTGAAGGAGATGGAGGAAACAGCAAAACATAACAGGAAAACTAGCACCAGAGAGGGGTCACTCCTTGAGAGTACCGCCACATCCTTCTTCACCTGTAAGACAGGCCACCCCATAGAGCAGGAGCATGAAAGGTAGAGACAGGGGGGCCATGATATAGCTCAGTGGCACAGCACCTGCCTGGCAAGGGCATGGAGTTTAATTTCCAGTACAAAAAAAAAAAAGAAGTTTAAACATCCTGCTCAGGGAGACACTGCTGGGGATAGGAGAAGCCCTTCTCTCAGCGGGAAGCCCTGCAGTCCTCTGCCCAGACTTTCTCTGTAGTCAGTGGCTATGAGATATTCCACGCCAACAGCAGATCTCAGTCTGAGGCCCAGGTCTCTGGACCTTCCTCTTTTCAGAGACCCCTATCAAAACCACACGCACCTTGACACATAAGAGGATTGTCATGAAGGAAACTGCGATGAGGAGGAGGAGGAAGAATACGAGGAACCAGGCACTCCAGTGCAGCCAGTTGCTGAGCCCCATCATGCGCATGTACTCCTGTGAGGGATGGAATGCATCACATCTGGGGGCCTCAGCCCATATCTGCCCGGGGGTGCCTGTTGTGTGGATCTGTCAGTGAACCAGGATGCCTGTGCTATGGACCAGAAGTCTTGACCAGGCAGCACAAGTGGGATAGAAGGCAGAAAGCCCTGGTCTGGCTGTCACAGCAGCCCTTAACCAGGAGCTCAGTCCTGCATGTGACAGGAAGAATCTTCCCCTTCCTCCCTTTTCTACTCTTACAGCCACCCCATCATCTGTTAGGCAGTTCTGGGTCTCCACTCAGGGCCCCTTTCTCCACATCATGTGTGTCCTTTGCCCTCTACCTGGCAGAGGCTTGGCTCTCCTTTATGGTGGAATCAAAAGTGTCTCCCCACTGGGCACACTAAGCCCCATCATGCCACTGCATCCCATCTTCTGCTGTGTTTCTGGAAGCTATGACATGTATACTTAGTAGGCCTTAATTAAGCTAGAAAATTCCCTCAAAGTCCTTCAGGGGTTGCTCTTGTGTTCTGTGGGGCAATTCCAAGCTCCCTAAATGTGTTCTGGAGTCTTATGTGCTACCAAGTCTGCTTCCTAGAAGCTTAACATGGCTCCTCCCCTTTAGCAGAAAGATCCTGCAGTGAGATCTAAGCACAGACATCAGCCTTCTGGGCCGTGAGTCATCGCACCAGATCAGACTGTGGCTGGGAAGATTAAAAGCCAGTTATCTGTTTTTCTGCCTTGGCTGTCCTAAAAGGAGAGGTCATAATCTAAGGGCACTCCTTGTTAGAAGCATAGGTGCAGTATCAAGCGTGCCTCTGACCACATCTTCCTTATCTGCCTTGTCAGGCCCTTAGTGGGTGTGGTGAGGAAGCCAGCTTCTCCATTAACCAACACTAATGGGAGTCCTAGGCATCTGTCTGTCTGTCTGTCTGTCTGTCTTTCTTTCTTTCTTTCTTTCTTTCTTTCTTTCTTTCTTTCTTTCTTTCTTTCTTTCTTTCTTATTTATTTATTTATTTACTGGATACAGAGTCTCACTAAGCAGTTGAGACTCCTGTCTCAGCCTCCTAAGCCTGGGATTATAGGCATGTACCACCACACCAGGTGTTCCAGGCTAGCATGGCAGGTGGTACCAGGGATCAAACTCAGGTCCTTGTGCTTGCCAAGCAGATGCTTAGACTGCCAAGCTATCACCCCAGCCCCGTTATTAGTGTTCTTTAAGCCACCCATATAGGTCACTGACTTCCTGGCCAATTTCCAAGCTTCTTGCCTGTAGCAGTTGAAAACCTCCAACTACCACAGATTTAAGAATATTCTAAATGTCATTCTACTAGCACTGGGGACATTTCCAGAGGAGAAACTACAAATAAGTTCTGGGTGATGGTGATGTTGGTGTAAGTACAGAAGTGACAGTGCTGACTGGGTTGTTTCTCATCAAGTCAGGTTATGCCTTTACAGTGGCACTTTCCATGTTCTGTGATTTCTCATGTTTGGGTAAGCCTAACTGTCTATAACTATGGCTGTCCTTGATCTGTACACAGTGGTGATTATATTCCTATTCCACTATGTAATTTAACATTTTCTCTCACTGTTAATGTAGTCCTTATAGCTTCAATATGTCCAATAAAGAATGCAAGCCGCATGTGTAACTTGAAGCTTGAGAGTAACCACTTCAAAAATGGAACAACCAAGTCAAACAATCTCAATGCTGTATTCTACTTATATATCCAAAATATAATCTTTGTAGTCTATTTTCAACATATAAAGATGGGACTGATTACACTTTTGTAATAAGTCTTCAAAATCAGGGTGCACTTCACACTGCCGGAACACCTCAGTTGCAACCAGGCACACTGCATGTGCCCAATACTTGGAGCCTCTCACAGCACAGCTCCAGGTCCCCTTCAGTCTTAGTGTGGAGCACAGGAGCTAAAGTGCTTCACAGAGTTGTAGGAACCCACACATACCAAACTGCTTTCAAGAAGCCAAGATGGGCTGGAATCACAGTAAGCATCCACTTTGCCCTCAGGCTCTTGAGGAGACTCCAGCACACGGGAAGGTTGGTAGCCTCAAAACGAGGCTAGTTTTTCTATGGGAACCTGAGACATACTACCATGGCAGCACCATTCCTAGAATCAACTTGGTAAGCTGTCACAAAGGCACACAACAGAATTACCTTCAGTTTTCTCTCTTTCTCCTGCACCACAGCCCGGATGATGGTGAGGGACGTGTAGGTGAAGCTCAGCATGAGTAGCAGGGGAAGCTGGTACTGGATAGCAACGAGGAAGGGGTCTGAGATAAATGGGGGGAATGGGAATCTCTTTGCAGTCACTGTGAGCTTCTGGAAGAGCTGGCGTGCTGAGGCGTTGGCATGGTAGTGCATGATGGCTTTGTCCACGGCATGCTGCACTGCCAGAAAGCCCTCGTGGATGTACCCTGAGTGCAGAGGCAGAGGACAGCTGTGTTGCAGGTGCTGTGCTGCATGCTGGAGAGCTGCCTATCCTCAAAGGCACCAGTGCCTCTAGGAGTCCCCTGAGATAAGGGCCTAGGACTTTACCTGATGCCCCTTTCTGTGGCCGCCAATGGCGTCCAGCATTGTTCAGTGGTCCCATGAGAGAAGAGAGAAAACATGCCATATACTGACAGCAAACAAGAGTGACGTCATTGTCATTGCCACTTCATAATTAACATGACGTAGATACAAATCACACATATGATCATATTTTTTTTTTTTAAATCCTGATATAAACCTGGCTACAGAGATTGTGTGCCCCAACTGAGTTTCTCAAGTTTCTAATTAAAGAAAAAAAAAAAAAGATGCAGGCTAAAATACACTAGGAAACAGTACATCAAAGGCTAGCATGAAGCTGAGTATGGTAGCACCTGCTTACAATTCCACCACTTGGGAGGTCGAGGGAGGATTTTGAGTTCACAGCCGTTCTTATCAAGTTTGAAGCCAGCCTGAGCTACATAGTGAGACCCCATCTCAAAATGTAATAAAACAAAACACCAAATATATAAGAAGCTAGGGGAAGTAGAAACAACAAAAAGATCTGAGGAATGGGAGTGCACTTCCCACATGTGGTGAGAGCAGTGGTCTCAGTGTTGTCTCAAGAGTCTGGGAGCCAAGAGAAATAAACTGATGGCCCTGGAGTCTAACTGACACCAGGTGGACGGCAGCCTAGACCAGAAGTAGGCCTAGACCTTTGCAAAGTTGGAAAAGAAGGGGCTGGGGAGATAGCTCCGTGGCACAAGTGCCTGCCTGGCAAGTGCAAGGTCGTGAGTTTGAACCCCAGTCCCACAAAAAAAAAAAAAAAAAGTTGGAAAAGAAGGCTCTGGTGAGTGGATGTTTCTTAAGGCTACTGTACCTACCATCAATTCAGTAGCTAGAAACAACAGGAACCAGTTGTCTAACAGCTCAGGAAACTGGGAGTCCAATACTTGCATCTCTGAGTTAGAAACTCAAAGTCAAGAGGGCTGTATTCCCTTTGGGATATCAGGAGAGAATCTCCTGAAATCTTTCAGTTTGTAGCAGTCATCCATGTGCTCTGACTTGTCCCTCCCCCTTTTTCATTTGTTCTTTCTTTTGTCTTTCTTTCTTTGTTGTTTTTTAAAGATAAAGTCTTGCTACATAGTTTATGCTGGCTTTGAACTCACCACAATCCTCTTGCCTCAGCCTCCCTAGTGCTGAAATTATATGCACACGCCACCACACTCAGCTTCCTGTCTACTTTTTGTTTTGGTCTGCTTGAGACAGGGTCTCACCATGCAGGCTAGCCTTGAGCTCACTTTATAGCCCAGGCTGACCTCAAACTCACAATGATCCTCCTTCCTCAGCCTCCCAAGTGCTAGGATTACGGGTGTGTGCCACCACGCCCAGCTTGATCTTGCCCTTTTAACATTAGCTGACTAGTACCCTTAATTCCATTCTGCCATGTCCCTGACATGATCACAGGTTTCCAGGACTAGGATGTGGGTGACTTTGGGGGCTATGACTCTGCTAGCTGTAACACTCCAACTGAGTTGCTGTCTCAGTGGCAGGCAGGCTGTGGCCAAGTCACTTGAAGAGCTCTAAGTACTTTGTGACTTCTCTTAGCTTGCTCTTTTGGACACCCAAAAGGAGTCTGTGCCTTCTATCTGTCTGGGGTCAGCGTCCCAAGGAGCACAAGGCCTAGGAGAAACAGGCCCAAGGAAGGGCAGGGTTGATACTGGGAGCAAAAAGGTAGCCTAAAGCTCTGTGAACCTCATGGATGGAGAGGAGACACAGGCTACAAATATAGGTGGTGGCTAGAACGCCAAATTTCCCCTGTTGGCTGCCTGGGCTACAACCTTTAGAAGAGAAAAAGGGAAATGGCAACCACACCCGGGGACAGGGGGAGTATATGTATGTCTCAGATTTTAGGGTCACTGTTGCAGCAGATGCTTAATTATAACACCTATTAGGTGTGTCCAGGATGATGCTGGGTGGATTTTTCATTTTCATTTTCACATGGAAGTTTCAGAGTCCCGAGTTGTTGGCATGTTTTAGCTCTCCCTAGCTTGGTTCCAACATGCGTTCATGTTTCAGAGGTGGCAAATATGTCAACTGCTGGCCAAATCTACAGTGTACAGACCACAACATGCAATAAGAGGGAATCAGAGAGGCCAATAGCCAACTTCAATACAAATTACTGATTCAAGTAAATCATGGTGCAATGACACACAAGGACTGCACACCTCTGGAAGTCTAGACTATTAGATATAGACTGGGACAGAGGGAGGGAAAAAAGTTAAACTACACCAAAAGAGTGGAATACAAGCTCAGGAATCCTAATAAACTGAGAGACAAATGTGTCATTCAAGGTTACGTGTTTTAGAGGACATGCAGAGAGAGCCACTGCTCTTTTCAAAGCATATTGTTAGCCTTTCAGAAGAAGCTAATTTTGCTGTTTCTTTCTTTTCCTACAAACAAGAAGATAAATGTCCCTAAGAATCATTCATGCTGAGAAGTACAAGGTAGGGTCACTCTACTGTCATTAGTCAGCAGCTTGAGGCTAGGAAAAGCCCCTAAGAGTGTTTCTCACCAGGCTCTCCGCCATCAGGGGATGTAGGCTCCCTTGGGCCTGGGCTCGGGAAAAGTGGAAAAAGGGACGTGGTATGCCAGCCTTCTGTGTCTTTTAAGAAAAAGTTGCCTGTTTGAGTCCACATGTAATTTCTCCGTGTGTAACTGAAGCGTAGGTGATATTTTACCTGTGGAAACAGAAAATAAACTGTTCTCAGGGATTCAGAGTAGATATATGGGTCTGGTGAGGCTAAGTTCCCAGGCTCCTCATCACCAAGCCTGGCACCACAAGAAACTTGCCACACCCCACCTAGAAGATGTCCCTTCAAAACTGTCAGTGGGAGTGGTTTCACCCAGCAGAGGCAGAGAACCCCACATGGGTATCTTTGAGGGGTTTGTGGCCACTCCTCTGCAGCCGTCTAGCAACGTAAACAACAAATGAGAGGGATGCACCACGAGCACCACCTATGCAAGGTCAGTGGAGGCTCATCGGCATTGTAAGAGATAGTTTCCTAGTCTTAATGCTGTCAAGAAAGAAAACGCGCGCGGGCGTGTGTGCTTGTGATGTGATTGAACCCAGGGCTTTTGCATGGAGCTACATCCCTGGTGCTTTTTATTTTTAAGATTGCAGCTTACTAAGGTGCCTATCAGTACTCAAATCCTCCTGCTTTATCCTCCAAAAGTGCTGGTATTACAGGTGTGCTCCACCATACCTAGCCCAAGATCAGTAATACCTTTTATGAAATGAGAGAGCCAAAAGGGTATGAAATGAATGTTTATAGGAGGGTAGATTTTTTTTTAAAAACTGTCCTGGGACAATAGGTTAGAATGTCACCAGGCTTCCTCACCAGAGTGGTGATACAGGACCCAGAAGAAACTCTGGTTATTCCCATGCAGGCAGGGGTCTAAAGAAAAGCAACTCTGTTTGTAGATGACGTTAGCTACATGGTGGGCTGTACTCACCGTCAGTGGCAAGGGCTCTTTGCTGCGGTTGGAGACGTTCTCAAACACCACAGCAGCCAGCACATTGGAGGAGTGGTTGTCATACCGAATGTAGTCCTCAAAGTCCTTCTCAGAGGGAAAGCCGTGCACTGTGAACCAAGCATTGGAGCTATAAAAATTTTTACCCCCTTGGAAACCTTGGGATGTCAGGCCAATTGAGGTAGAAAGACAGTACATTGACAAGATTCTCCAAGCCTTTGTAAGCGGCTTTGGCCATGGCAAAGAGACATCCTATTGTAGATGGGCAGAACCAACAGGAAGGCCAGGTCCTGGACTTCTGCCATGGCTTAGAATTGGGCTGGACACAAACTGACAGCAATTTGGAGTTGCAAAAAAAAAAGTAAATGACCTGGATCGGGATCTGCAGCTATAGCTTTTCTCTCTCATAACCATTATGACATGTTTTAAAAACTGGAATGGATACGAATTCCATTGATTTTTATGTCACTTCAGTCTTATTTTACTTAAAGAGCTTTATAGTAATTATTTGGTAGGGGGTAGGGAACACCCACTAACTCTTGTTACACTGAGCTCAACAAACCACAGGAGGTATATAGTAATAGAAAAAGGAACAATAGCTTTATCCTAAGAGGAAAGATCTAGAAACAATAGTCAATACATTCCCTTCAACTCTCTCTCATTTTCTTTTTCAGTTTTTTGTTGGGGGAAAGGAGGTTTGAGACAGGATCTCACTATGTAGTCAAGGTTGACTTTGAATTCACTACATATAGCTCAGGCTAGTCTTGAACTTGAAGTGATCCTCCTGCCTCAGCCTCCCGCAAACTGGGATTACAAGCACTGCCACCATGCCAAACTCTCTTTCTTTTTGTACTGGGGAGAGAATATAGAGCATTCATACAATCCTACACCCCCAACCCTTTACTTTCTTTATTTCTGAGACAGGGTCTTGTTAGATCATTAAGTTCCCCAGGGTGAGCCTGAACTTGTGATCTCTTTTTCTCAGTTCCCAGAAGGCAGGATTACAAGGATGTGTTACCATGTTCAGTTTTTTTTTTTTTTTAAATGTATTTAGTACAGGGGCTACAGGGTCTTACCACACAGATCCAACTTGTTGTGAGTGATCTTT
The DNA here is from genome assembly GCA_004027915.1 of Capromys pilorides. Taxonomy (NCBI): domain Eukaryota; kingdom Metazoa; phylum Chordata; class Mammalia; order Rodentia; family Capromyidae; genus Capromys; species Capromys pilorides. The sequence goes on from PVKN010008282.1 coordinate 14,860, forward strand.
CCTGTTTTTTAGCTTTCCAAGTGCTGGGATTACAGGCATGCCACCACACCCAGTCTCAATTGCCTTCTCAGCGTGCCCTGGTGACAAGGCTGGCATTGGCAGGCTGCGGATCGAACCTGTAGCTGCATCTGCAATCCACTGAGCTACCTGGCTGGACTTCTCTTTTCTTTCTTTCTTGTCTTTTTGAGACAGGGTCTTGCTATGCAGTTCAGGCTGGCCTTGAGCTCACTTTTGTAACCCAGGCTGGTCTGGAACTCACATCGATCCTCCTGCCTCAGATTCCCTGGGATTATAGGTGTGCGCCACCACAACCAGCTTGATTTGCTTTAAACCTGCCCTCCAAAATCATATCTCAGGAAAGATCCTTTGTTTGATCTGCTAACACTATGTTATGCTATGCTCTTGTAATTAAAGTGCTTTCTTTGGCTGAATCCACTTGACTGTCCTTTATCTACTGCCAGCTGTAGCTACAGACCCTGATATGGCTAACACATGCCCTCTATGCTACTTTGCTAGGCCTCTCTGCTCTGGACAGATAGGGAGCCAGACTCCTGAGCCTCATTTTTATAATGAGACATGGACAAAAAAGACTCCAGGGATCCATCAGCTGGCATAGTCAACGAAAGGAGAAACGGTGTGGCCTTAGGCCACAGGGTTTTTGTTCTGTTTTGTGTTCTGGCAGTATTAATGACTAAGCTCAGCTCCTTCCCAGTGAGCTACATCCCTAGGCCTTTTTAATCATTTTGAGACCGGGTTTCATTACGCAGTTTAGGCTAGCCCTGAACTCACTTTGTAGCCCAGGCTAGCTTCAAACTCACAGCAATCCTCCTGCCTCGATCTCCTGAATGCTGGTATTACAGGTATGAGTCACCCACACCTGGCTTAATTTTTAAATTTTTATTTTGATACTGGGCCTTTTAAGTCATTAAATTGCCCAGACTGGGCTCAAATTTATAGTTCTCCTGTCTCAGCTTCCCAGGATTCTGTGATTACACTTGCGTGCCACTACATCAGGCTAGGGTATAGCTCTTAAACCAGCTCTTTCCCGCACCCTGGGGCCTCAGTTACATGCACACAGCCTAAGGCAACGGCATCAGCCCAACCCAAACCTGTAGCCACCAGAACCCCTCCAAATTTCCCCATATCTCGTGGTCTCACCTCTCATCTTGATCGCCAGTGCCTCTCTCACAGACTCTGTGATGGTTTTTGCAGCAACACTGTGGGAAGGGATGTAGGCCAGCTCCCAGGTCCCCCCTATCGGAGGGAACCTGAAGAACAGGGGCAGATCCTGGATGTTCTGGTCAGGGTAGACAGTGGCATTGGGCACATTTTCTGATTGGATCGTCAAGCGAAGCCAAATCAGGATCCCAGAAAACAGCAGGGGTAGAAAGAGTTCCAGGACTGTCACAAGAACCTTCCTCTTCTACCAAAGAAATGACATTGTTACTCCTCCTTTCAGGGTGTCCCCCTAAATTTCTGTATCAGCCAAATTCTACAGCCACCCATCCTCTGGGACTGGACCCACCTGCAAAGTGTAGTTCTTCCACAGAAGGAGCACCAACTGCTGTAGTACTGCCATTCTGTCACCAGCAGAGATGTCCAGCACTAGCCACAGGCCAAAGATCAAAAGTTTGGATATGTAATGAAAACGCAGTCATGGGTGTCTGGTGAACAGCTGCAAACCCTCTTCCTCCATGTATTTCACTTTTTCTGCCACCTGAACTCCAAACCCCAGAAAGAAAGGCACACGACTTTCTGCCCCACTAATAACCCAATACTCCATTCCGCCTAGCTGAAGAGCATGTGCTCTTTTGGGAGACTCTTTCTCAACAACATGCTACTCATGTAAACTATCATTGCTATAGTGGCATTTATCATCTAAGCAATACTATTCAGAAGTTCTCTGTAGTAAACATGCATCTGCTATTTTTCAGAAAATAGGTTCATGGAATTCCCCTCCCTGACTAGCTTTACTTGCACTCAACACAGAAGTAGGAAAAGAGAATTCAACTTACTACCCTGGGTGTGACTGATACTTAAAATGTGAGAAGAGATATGTAGGGTCGGGGGAAGGCCACAGAATTCTGGCCCAAGATGGCCTTGTTCCCCCAGGAGTAGGTCAGGGAAGGTAGATGTATATGATGATGTATATGATGATCAGACATCTTCACTTGGGTTGCATTTAAGGATCAGTTTTTCCTGTTGTTATTATAAATATTGGAATCTGATCCTCTATTACATAATAGCCAGTTTTCTTTCTACTACTTGGCCCAAGAAAATGTATACCAAGGGGAAATAAAATTTATCCTACATTACATATAATTTTGGGGGAATACTGGGGGCCTTTGCCCTAAGGTATATACCTAGCCCTTTTTAATTTTTTATTTTTAATAAGTCACTAAGTTGCCTAGGTGAGGCTTAAACTTATGATCCTCCTGCCTCAGTTTCCCAGAGTGCTGAGATTACAGCCATACACTACCACATGTGCTTACATATAATATTTGAATTCAGCACATACAACTGGGGGGAAAGTCTACCATGATATTATCAAACACAAGCAATAGCAGAAACAAGAGCTTAGATTTATAAAGATACCAGTCACATTTTATAAACCCATTTGACTAAATTTCAAATATAGAAACAGATTAGCTGCTAACCTGTTTGAGAAGTAAGTGGTCTAGGTTAGCTCAGGTGGAGTCCACGACGCTTATGATGAGAAGGACTGCATTCCAAAAGCTGAGGGTACGAAGGCAAAGCACACAGACCTACAAGGGAGGGAAGGTGTACTAGCCAGAGGAACTCCTGGTCTTTATTCAGTGCTGAGAGCTGCAGGCAAACAGAAAGGAACACTTCCCATCCCAGCACCCTCCAAATGGGGAAAAGGCTCGTGACTCATGGTGGGGTAGTTTCAAATTCAGTTAATCAGCTCCATGTTCAAAGTTAATACTAACCAAACACCACCCACCAGTCAGGTTAGGACAGTAGAGTATAGTTAGTGAATAATTCATTAATTGAACTAACACCATTATCAGCATGACTTCCTATAGCTATGGGGCACAGGGTGAGGGGCTATTATTATATTTTTAAATGACCTGTTTTAGTTTGGGCTCTAGTCAGTTCAAAATAATTTCCACTAAGGCCCTTGCCTCCACTACTTGCTCTCACTCTCTCTCTTTCTCTTGTAAATACTGAAACTCTTTCCTAAATTTTATTAAGCTGCTGATATCTAATACTACTCAGGATGTTTGCTTTCAAGGGTAATCACGAAGTTAATTACAAATTAAGATATGACTTTTATTAGCCATATAGTTAACATGTTAAAAAAAAAACTAAAACAGTGTGAAGTCCTATTAAGTGACAACTTAATAAATTATCCCAACTCTTTTAAAAAAATTAGTAAGGGCTGGCATGTGGCTCAGTGAAAGAGCACTCACCTAGCATATGTGAGGCCTTGGACTCTATTTCTGGCCCCAAGTAATAAACAAATAAAATTAATAAGGTGGAAAAACTATCTTAAAATCGCTGGAAATTAACAGAGGAGCAGTGACTTTCTGACACACTAATCTTGTGGTATGTGAAAGGTTTCCAGAAGTGGTTTAGATGAGGAAGGAACAGAGTGCTTCTGATCAAAGCCAACTCAGACAGGCATCTGCTCTGGCTGAGATGACCTTTCTCTCCCCACCAAAACAGAAATATAAAAAGGTGACAGTTTGATTAGAGAAGTAGCTTCCTTCTCAGGGAAAATCTGGCCAAGAAAGGAAACATCCCCATCTTCACTTCTACTCCACCAGGGCCATGAAGGTCATGCTGTCCCCTCTCCTACTCCCCAACTTACATGAGTCCCAGGTGAGACTGGCCACGGGTCCTTCTTGAGGCTATGGGCAAACTGGCCAGGTGAGGGTGGCAATGCACAGAAGGCTGCAGAGTAGGGCCAGCAAACCTCTGGAGCACAGCAGAGAGCTCTTGGGGTTCGGGAGTACGGAGGCCTCGAGGAACATCAGGAGGGACCTGTGGCTCATAGGCATGGCTTTTTGGCACCTTCGGGTAGATGGAGGGTGCTTGAGCATGAATGGAAAAATAATCACAAAACATCTCTTACCGAGTTAGAAAGTAAGAGAGCAAAATGGACTGCAAATAGATTACTTAAGATAGCCGATCTGTAAAGAGCACACAGGCTGGGGTGGTCCTTGGCGCTTTCCTCGTACATGAAGGCAAGAAATTTGTATATTCTAGACTTTTACATTCATCACTCCACATTTTGGCAGCCTTTAATATGGTTCTGGATTCTGCTAACATCACAATTGATGGATAAAAAACTAAATTTACACAGAAAGAAAGCTGCAGAGTTCGTTCAGGCCCTGCTTTAA